>JAJOOR010002780.1:0-37592 GCA_036250505.1 Solanum acaule | reverse complement strand
ACAAGTGGGAGCATTAATACTAAAAATCTATTGGAAAACAATATGGAGATGAGTTTATTAGATGGTGGATCAACAACAACCTTAATCACCTCTAAATCTTGTTTTAATCACAATCAATTAGCTAATAATCATGATGATGATGATGATGATTATACATTTCATCCTTATAGTAATCTTCTTGGAAGGCCACTTAATTATTATACAAATAATAATAATAATGATATGGACTCTATGTTTCCAATGAGAAGTGATCAAATTGCTCATCATCAAGAAGTGGATAATTCAAGAAACTTGGCTAGTATTTGTTTTGGTGATTATTTAAGCAATAAGCCATTGGTGGACTTTAAACCAAGTCTCAAAACTTTGAATTTGGCACAACATAAGAAGAATATTGGGCTCCAACAACCTTATATAGTAAGAACACTCTTTCTCTCTCACACTCTCTCTCTCTCTAGAATTATATTACATGAAAAAAAGGGTATAAAATACACATTATTTGGATATAAAAGAAAAATATTTGTACAAGTTTTGGGGTAGAAACACTAAAACAACACTAATTAGCGACAAACAACTTCTATTGCTGAATTACGAAATGCATTGCTAATTCTATTTAATCATTAATTATCAAAAAAAAAAAGAATCAGGTTAGCTACGAGCTATTTAGCGATAATTTTCGTAGGTAATTCTTTTTCTTAGTATAATAGAGGATTTTTGTGTTTAAAAAGTGTAATTTGGAAATTATGTTAAAAATTAGACGTAAAAACGACCTCTTACAGAAATACGATAATGTAAATCTGCATATATACATAAGACCTAATGTGAATTGTTATATGGCTCTTCCACGGAGTACTGATCAAAACTTAGTGCACCGTACTGTCTTTAAGTTAAAACCAAAGTATCTACAAGTCAATATTTTCATAAAGTTAGTCTCTTACTCTCTTTTTTACCCCTTTAAAGTTTCATTTACTCAAACTAATACTACTTGTAATTAATTCTTGTTCTAAGAACAAGTCTAGGGGTACAATATCAACATGCAACACATTGAAGAGAAGCAATGGAAGATCACAAGAATATAATCCAAGTAATGGAAAAAAGAGGAAATTAGAAGATAATTTAGAGACTAATTCAAAAAGGCAAAAGAATGAAAATTCTGCAGTTACATCTACAAAGGTATGGGTAAAATAATATGTTTTAGTTTTGATATTATTTCGATTTTATCATTGTATGTTGTTTTCATTGCTTTAATTATCATATTATTTGTTATTGCTATTTGTTTTTTTATTATTTAGTTGATTTCATCATAACTTCTTTTCTACTGTATCTACTTTACGTATACCTGATTTTTGTTATGCATGAGTCGAAGAAACAATCTCGATCTCTACCTTCACAAGGTAGAATAAGGTTACGCACCTTCCTAGATCCCACTTGATGGATTGCATTGTGTATGCAGTTGTAGATTTGATATTATTTAATTCCTTGATAGTACTATTCATATTTTAATACTACAATTTATTTAATTTATTTAGTACTATTCTTATACGTAATAAATCATAACATTAACAATACATAATATTATTCTCTATTCTAATACACCATATTCAGTAATATTTCTAGTTGAATTTGTATGAAGTTCTATTTTTATTTATTATATATTATTTTTATAATAACTCATTAATAATTTATAGACACAAGTTCCAAAAGTGAAGCTTGCAGACAAAATTACAGCTCTCCAACAAATTGTCTCTCCATTTGGAAAGGTTAGTCTTTTTTTCTTCCTAAAATTTAGTATTCAATCAAACAATCGCAGAGGTTCAATCGTGCTACTAAATAGAATCGAGAATGATTATTTTTTAAAGTTAATGGAGAATTTATTTTTAAATAAAAAAATTTAAAGGATATAAATAATTTTCATTCAAGAACATATTAATATATTATCATAAGTAAAATGCAAAAAACAAGTGGCCTTATTCCACCCCATTTTAACACCCTTTTCTTTCTTCATTTTTTTTTTTTGTTGCTATTTTTATGTTCAATGTTAGTAATAATAACAACTTAATGTGCTCAAATAAATAAAATAATTTTTTCTATGATTAATTTTTTTTATATATAATATTGATCGCATGCATCACATGGATTTTAAAATTAATATATATATTACTTTGATCAACATTATCAGTATTGTTATTAATTCAACTCGAGTATTAATTATTTCTAATCGAAAAAATTGTCTTTATTTGTGTATAGACTGATACCGCATCCGTTTTGTGGGAAACAATCAACTATGTTAGATTCTTACAAGAGCAAATACAGGTATGATTTAATTTAGATCACAAGTTCAAATTTTAAGTACGTACGACATGCACTAGTTTTTCTCCGAATCCCTTTTAAAGGATTCATCAATTGACACTGATTATCGAGAAGAATTTTCATATATTTGTTTCATGAAAAGAGTAGTCTGATTATCGAAAAGAATTTTCATATTTTTGTTCCATAAAAAAGAAAGAACTGTATCATCACGTGAGAGGATATGTTGAAAACATAATTCAATTGAAAAATATACGTTTTATAATATATAATTTAAATGTTTACGTAAGATGATCAAACACGTCAAACATTTCATTTCTCTTATGCTTAATTCATATACTATATAATATGAGGTTTTCATTTTTTTTTTCTCTTTTGTATCCTATTCAGCTACTAAGCCATGCCTACATGAAGAACAATACATGCAAGGTGAGCTATTTAACAAATTTAAATACAATTATTAGAAATGTAAAAATCTTGTAAATTAATTATTATTTTGGTTAATCATAGGAAATTAATATGATTAAGTATTTAATAAGTACATTCTAATAATAGAGAAACTCACCTCTTAAGATGATATATAGACTAATAAAAGATAGGGAAATTTCGTAAATAGTGCTATTTGTGGCTAGATTTTCAAAAAAATAGCGAACTCTTTGCTTAATTACAAAACATATAGCAATATTTTGATTTTAATAAAACATAGCGAAATACATTTTATCCGCGTCCATAACAATAGTGAAATATATTATATCCATACGTATAATAAGTATATTTATGCGTATATAATAGTTTTACTTAACTATATTATACCAACTAAAATTCTCAAAAATAAGTTGATTTTTTGTTCTTAATTTTGTTGGATTCTTGTGTAGTGTAAATATCCATAATATTATAATATACTAAAATAGTATAAATATTTATTATGCAAAGTTAATAGTAACATTTATTTTTATGTTTTTGATAATTTAGGAAAGGTATTGGGGAGGATTTGATAGAAAAGAAGTTGATTTAAGGAGCAAAGGACTTTGTTTAGTTCCCATTTCATGTACCCCTCAAATATATCATGAGACTAATAATGGATCTGATTATTTAATCCCATCATATAGAGGATGTTTGTATAGATAATTAAGTATTTAAGTTATCTAATATTATGTCGTCATTTTTATATATTATGATCAGGTCATATAAATGATATTTATAGCTAGGTAAGCTTCTTTAAAATGTAAGTTAATTATGTTATCTTGAAAATGAATCAGATTAATTATTTGTTATGGTTATAACAAGTAAAGTTGATGGTGTAATTTTTTTTTTTATAATAACGATGTATCTAACTTAAATTCAATGTATGATCAGCAAATTTAACCATGAGTATTCTTCTTCCGATATGTATTCGATTTCTTTTCAATGTTTTGTGGGGGATGTGATACGAAAAAGGAGTGTGTAGTTTTATGGGAGATAGAGATTACTTACAGAAGCGAATTTAAGATTAAAAATTTATGGATTCCAACATCGATTTCAAGTTTATATATAGTAAAATTAGGTTTCAAAGAACTCGAGATAACTATATTTGTTACTCACGTACAACTTGTGAAGATTTTGGAATCTAATTCTTTGAAAATGTATATGTTATACATATTCCTAGATCATGAAATATACTAGGTACTGTTTTTGACTCGTCATTGTTATAAGGATAGTTCAAACGCATTAGTGGCCTAAAATAAAAATAAAAAATCCTCTTGCTATTTAAGATGCAAGTTGTTAGTAACTTTTTAATAATCAATGTCAAGTTATTAGTGATCTTTTATTGAGACACAATACTCCAATTTGTCAAACTTTTTATAATAATTCTTTCTTTCTTATATGAAAAGTTCACTTTTTCTACTAATAATACTCAATATAATTTTACACTATCAAGTCATTTAAAAGATAAACATACATAATTATTCATGAATCATAATATATATATATTAAGAAAAATCAGTCACACACCTGAAAAATAAAATAAGAAATATATATATTGGACAAAAGTAAATGACGATCAGAATATAAAAATAAATAAATTACACTATTAAATTATTTAAAAGATAATTATATGTAACTGTTCGTAACTAATAATAAATAATATTAGCTACACACCTGAAAAATTAAAAAAAATTAATATTGAAGTCTTTTTTGGACAAAAGTAATTGACTAGCATACGTTACAATATATACAAAAAAGATAAACGTCAATGAGACCGTCCAATCGTTGACTCGAAAATAAGTCTTCAAGTCTTTTTTGGCAACATCCAGAAAAAGTCACTTAAAATATTAACGGGATATTTGGTTTGTGAATAAAGTTATCTCGAAATTATTTAGAATTACAATTTTGGGACTAATTTACTTTCTCTTGAGAGGTAGGATAAAATAATGAAAAAACTATATGAAATACACAATTTAAGACATCATAATCTCTAAAATTTCCTACCATTTAAAAAAATTACAAAAATTCTCTCTCAGATACGTCTTTATCCCCTCTCGGATACGTACTTATCTCCTCTTTTTGGATACATCCCTTATTTGCAATGTATCAGACAACCAAAAAATGTATCAGACAGCAATGAAAAATTCGCGATTTTTGTACTTGGGAAACTTCTGAGATAGGATGTAATTAGCCTCCAAATGTATGGAATTCCTTAACTTTATACTAAAATAATATCAAGTTGGATGAGATAAGATGGATATTCAGAATTAAGGTTGAGATTAAATGTATATTTTCAACCAAATACAGTATAATTTTAATCTCAAACTTAATCATAAAATATCTCATCTTATCCTTCGTATCAAACGATTCCTAATGGACGGACGGACGGATGACGACTAGACAAAACAAAGGCAATGGCATAGCAAAGCTATCTTGTATTTTGACGGAATATTTTTTCCATAATATTCTCACGTATATACAATGATATGATATAAATTTAAATAAAGAAATATGAATTCATATAGTTGATCCCAACTTATTTAAAATTGAGGCGTAATTATTATACTACACCAATTTTGAATTACAAGATGAATAATTTTATTATATATAAACCCAAACATATCCCAATATCGTCCATATTCATGTGTATATTTGTTAATACAAAGTTACAACTTTAACTAATTACACTATCAATTAGTTACGAATATTGTCATTAATTCATCGCTAAATTGCTCATAATTTATAAAAAAAAATATTGTTAACTAACACTAGGAACAAATTTTATTTCTTAATTATAAAATTTATCTATCGTTAATTCATCTTTTTTTAAGGGAAAATTAACAAATTAGTCAAAATTGCTAATATAATTAGTTAAAATATCTACACTTTAAAATAATTATTAAAAATATCATTATGTCATTATTTTAGCAAATATAATGTATCCTAATATAATTAATTTATTATCCTTTTATTTCTCAAATCAGACCCTTATTTACTTAGTTTGACTCCACTATCAGTTAAAAGTAAAAAAAGACCACACATTCCAATCTTCTTTTTAGGTTTTTACCTCAAATCTCTCTACCTTGTCTCTACTGTTTCCACCATTGTTATCTCCTATACTTGTTTAAGAAATTTCTTCGAAATTAATCCATTGTTTAAAGAAATTTCTTAAGTAATTCGTAGCATTAACATTTTGTAGCCGTTTATTCTGCTAAGGCATCATTTTAAGGTTATTAATTTATGATTTATCTTTCAAAAATGTGTGAAATTTATGAAGCTATTTGGTTTATACAGATATTTGGTTTATCATGTTAAGGTTATGAAGTTTGGGTGGGACAGTATCACATTTTAAAATATATATGTAATCATTTATAGGAATTCATCTTAATTGCATATGTGAAACTTATCTTTTATTTTATTTTGCTCATTTTGTATTTTGAATATCACTTTGTATATCAAATAGTTTGTATTTAGATTTGATTTTGTATTCTTCCTAATGGTATACCATCAAGTTTTGTATTTATTTTTTATTTCGTATTCATTCTCAATTCTAAATAACCAAAATACAGTTTATTTATGTATTCATTATATAGGTATTCATCTTAATTGTATCAGTAAAACAGATTTTGTATTTTATTTTGATCATTTTGTATTTTCAATATCACTTTGTATACCATATAGATTGTATTTAGATTTGATTTTGTATTTTATTTGACTCATTTTATATTTTCAATATCACTTTGTATACCAGATAGTTTGTATTTAGATTTGAATTTGTATTTGTCCTAATGGTGTACAATCAGGTTTTGTATTATATGGTCTAACTTTTCAATTGAAATGAGTATTTATCGTGCTCAGTTTGTATTTCATTATCACTTTATATTCCATAAATACATAGATCCGACTACTTTTGTCATGACCCAAAATAACAAGTCGTGATGGCACCCATGTTCCCAACCGATAGGTAAGCCAACCCAATACTTTACCAATTCAGTGCAATATTTAAAGTAGAAAGATAAGTGAAAACATCATATTCAATCATTAAGTCATTTACAAATATGAAATGCGGAAACCTAAATTACCATCCCAAGATTTAGTGTCATAAGTACAAGAGCTTCTAAAAGTCAATACAAGTCTCTAATTATATAACAAGTCTAAACATAAGAAATATCCTATCAGAATACCAAAACAACCTAATAACTAGAGATAGATGAAGGTATGGGCGGCAGAACGTCCAAACAACTCACCACAACTCCAAGATAAACCACACTCAGACTCAAGCTCCAAGAAATATGCTCGAATTCGAAATACAATCTGCACCACAAAAGAGTGCAGCAAGTGTAGTATGAGTATGAAACCACGTGTACCCAGTATATCTCATAGACCGACAACAAAGAAGTAGTGACAGGAGTATATAAGAAAATAATCCTTTAATTTTTTTACGAGTCCACATTATACTTATCAACCAAGTTTTCATCAATAGAGATAATTAAATGTCACGAAATGTTTAACCACCAATAACACACATAATCAATGAGAATGAGGGATGTAATGAGATGCAATGCAATGTGACACCATGAATGATATGCCTCAGATGCCAAGTACTCTCTCAACTGTATATACATGATACTCTTCGGAAATATATCGAGAGTTCATGACCCATGGGGGACTCGCGAGGTCCATATACCGATACGGACGATCTCCATGTGTCTCTGCGGACGATCTCAACGCACTATCATAAAATCAAACAATCCCAGCACGGACGATCTCCACGTGCCCAACTTATAATCATAACCACTCACTCGCACAGACGATCTCCACGTGCCCAAATTATAAATTTAATTCGATCTCAACACGAATGATCTCCACGTGTTAGACCTTTAATCATACTCAATCTCATGTCAATGCATGTGCACAGTATGATATCAATAAAAGGGGATGATGCAACATCTCAATAAATCAAATGTCGCTATGACATGTAATCACCTCAATTATCACAATTATACGGGTTCAATAAGGAAACACAACCATACAAAAGAAATCAAGTCACTAAGTACATCAGCTAATGCCCATATGCTTTGGCATTCTCGAATTACAATCTATCATATTATAGTAATAAACTTTCCCTTTAATAACACATGTACTCGTACCAATGCCCGTCACACCATTGGTACGAGACCCCATCTTTCAACCTTACCAATTGTCTATTCCATTTTTAATCTTTAATTAGGAAAATGTCCTTCAACGAAGTCTAAAAAGTCTTAACATACCTCGAATGTTGAACACGTGTCATGAATCCTCAAGATTTTGCCCTTCCATTCGCAAAGCTTCAACACGTTCACAATCTATCACATATGCATTATTCATAAGTAAACGAATCTATAGACATCCATCGAGCTATACATTTATCCCGAACCCCAAAACTTATTCAAACTTCACAAATGTTACCATCTTATTCCCCTTAAAATTTCGCACTTTTTAAATATATTATCAACTTAACCATGATGGTCACTCTTGGACCAATTAACCACTATTGGTAAACAATTGTGAACACCACCAGAATATTTCAAGACACAAAATATGCTATGAATTTAACTAAGTGATACAGTGATCCTGAACCAAAGCAACAAACAACATTTGTACTATCCACTACGCAGCACCTTACATCTACTCACCTATCATTAACTCAAAATGATATATAAATCTCATCCAACCTAATGACACCAAACTAACACCCATGATATATAATGAAATTCCTAAATTTTGGTGCCATCTAATATGTCAAGTCTCATATTCCTAAATTTTAAGCCTAGAGTTATATCTTAATTCCACTAAATAACATACTCTAATAGTGTTCATATATATCCATTATGCTTAATAATTAATAGTGACAAGAGTAGCAACAGAAACTAACAAAAATTTAACAAAAGCTCCAAGCCTTCATAATTACTATACTTTAGTTCCTTTTTAAATGAATTACCACTTAAAATCATGAGTCAATCATTACCGTAATGATTACTCTATCCTAATTAACAATTAATTTTCCTACCAAAGAAACCATCCTACGGTATAGTGTCAAGTTTCCAAAATTTGTTTTCCTTAACTTTATTTATTATTTATGTTCCAGCCGAAATCTTATCAACACAATTCTATATCCATTAATGACAATATCAACTTAAATTATTTTTCTTTTACCTGGCAGATTTCGTGATGGTTGAGGTTATGCGATGATTCTCCTCGTCGTGTGCAGATAGAAGTTTTAGTGGGTTGTAGGGGTGACAAAGAATTATTAACCCTCAATTATTCTTAATTCATCTATTTACATGGGCCAAATTACTTGGGAATTAATTGAATTATGGACTTGGCCCACTAACTAATAACTATAATACTCATTAAATAAAAATTCATCAACTAGATACTCGTAATTACTGAATAGTTTAAAATATCCCTTTAAATTTTTTTTCGGAAGAGTCAAAATAGTCCTAGTTCTCAAAACGACCTAGCGGGTCGTTACAACATTCATCCAAAAAAATAAAAAATAATCTACACTTAAAAGATTCGTGGCCGTTTTTTATTTTCTTTGATAATTTGAACTTTTAAAGAAATCGATGGAATTCAATTGAAATACCAATCGATTAATTCAAAATTTTGTTATCCAACGAAAAGTGACGCAATCTACAAAAACCGAACTTCAGAACAATTGTAAAAGACTACACTTCATATTTTTCCAATTGCAACTTGATAGAGATTTTAGTGATTTTTATCTTTTTGGAAATATTTTCTCCCATGATTTTCTCCAATCTGTTGTTGAAGATTTGTAGTTTTTCAAATTAAATAAATACAAAAGTTAGCCCTATAACAAATATTGACATTTTAAATATATATTAAAAGTGATGACAAAAGATCCTATTAAATGCTAAAATATTATTGTTTTGAAATTTTTCCCTTTTTTTATGCCCCATTTACTAGATTCACCCTATTGGGCTTCCTCCTATGATGACATATATGTCCTCTATTAAGTGGATTGTCACCAAAAATGGTTAGAAAGGGCAACTTGCGTTTTTTTTCCTTTTGATACATTTGATTGTTCGATAAAAAATAATTACAATCACTGATTAATATATTAAAAGATATATACTAATTATATATAGTATATATTAAAATTCATCTATTTTTGGTCAAATTAATGTACTATCCAGTGTATCATATTTTTAAGTGTAATCTTTTAATTGAACACGCAATAATATACTATTTTTCATTTCAGTACTCTTAACATTTTTCATTTGACTTGAAAATGTATTCACGTTAATATCACCTTGTTGTTGTTACATAGATAAGACAAATTGGAGGTCACTTTAATAAAGTTGGATAAACAGGATTAATTCCAAAAATTGCATTTCAGAATCTTGAGTGGTCCTTCACCACTAATTACTTATTTAGGCAAATTAATCTTTTAGCTCTTTCATCTATATATTTTTACTTATTATTGCATAATAGAAATTGCTTTGGCAAAATAGTGTGGGTTTAATGGATTATTACTTTGTAGAACTTACCTTTAAGTCTCTATGATCGTTTTTGTCAGGGTTGTCAAACAGTATCCAAGAGACAGCCTCCACTTCACCCATCATCCAACTCTAATGCGATATGCGATATCATCGTCAATTGTCGTGTCTCCATATATTATAACTTCAAGATACTTGAAGTTTTTTCTCTTGGATATGACTAGTGCATTGATCTTCACTTTTGCGTCTGCAACATGAATCACGTCACTGATCTTACATTTCATGTACTATATATATATATATGTCTTAGTCATGCTTAACATGAAACATTAGTCGCCAATCTTTCAGCCTATCATTTACTCTATCGTGCGTAAATATATATGTTTAAAATACGGTATTAAATAGTCTAGGGGGTAATAGGTCCTCATTAAAGTTTGGTATCGTAACAACAATTTCGATCAAAGTTGAGATATTTTTCAGACCATTTTCCCAAAGTAAAATAAAAAGATATTAATTATTAAATCTTTGCAAACTATATGGCCTATTTGCTGGTGTATTTTGACAATAATAATTAATAGAGGCCTGTGTGACAAGTTGAGATGTCATTGTACATTATTTTCTTCAAATGAATAACCAATACAAAGCCTTTGCCTTAATAAAAGCTGGAACTCAACTTGTTTCTTCTATTCTTTTAGAATGGAAAGTCACAATCATAAGATTCAACTAAATCATATAAACTAGTGACAAGTCACAATAGTTAATGTAACTTTAGATAAGTAAAAACATGTAGCTAACCACGTGGTTCAAAATCGAATTGAAATCGATAATTTGAATAGAAAAAAGTTATTGATTTATCAGTAATGAGTTATTGGATTAGCAGTTTAGATTTATTTTTGTTATTGGGTCTTAATGGGTTAATCGATAACCCAATAGTAAATTAAATAATTATATTTGTACCGTTTTTGTATATAAAGTCCTTGACTTAGAGTTTAGTTTCCTACTGTATTTCTGGCTGTCTCAAATTCTTGGTTATTCTACAATGTAAAAGTGTTTGCTTTTGAGCAGGATGCAATTTGTGAACTCATGTGCAAGGATCATTTGGTTTGTCACCTAGTTTCTAAGTTATTTTCAATGATTTTTTTTTGTGTCAAATCTTAATGGTTAAACCAATAACGATCAATAAACGATAGGCCAATATCATAATGGTTCTGTAACGGTTTAGCATCTCTATAAACCGATAATCAATAAGTCAAATCAATAAACTTCAAAATTGAACCGAACTGACCGATACGCAGCCCTACCTTTAAAAATATTAATTTTTCATAATTTATAAATAATTGTGTAAAACTCCTTCTTCTTTTCCTATTGTATTCTTGCGTGTTTTAGACGATCCCAACTTGTTTGACATTGAGGTGTAGTTTATTATTGTTCTTGTATTTCTGTATAGAGGGATTTTTTAATCTAACACTAAAAGGGTAATTTTTTACTACAATTTAATTGAATTTGTTGAGAATAAAAGAGGACGCTAAAAGTGCAAATTAGGTCATTTTCGAGGTTAATTTAGTAACCATCATAATTTTTGTTAAAGCATGTGACTTTTAGCGCGATTTTAATTGAATTTATAAGCAATGTATGCTAAATGTGCAAATTCAATCATTTTAAAAATGAATTTAACAATTATCAATAAACAATTGTTGTTGAAGCTTGTGACTTTTAGTGGCAATAGAAATCACCTAATGTACAATAGTCAAAATTTAATTTTTGCTGATCGATGCTTTTATATATCAATAATTTCTATTGCCGTTAAAAGCTTTTATTATTATCGCTAAAAACCATAATAGCTTCTTCTTCTTTTCTCCAGTAATTTCTATTTCTTGACTCTTGTGTGCGTCTCTACAATGAAATATTACTTTTCAGACTTAATATATAAATTTCACTATATATGTATCTATTGAAGTTCGACTAAATTTGTATTCGTGCATTGCAAAGGCAACACTTCCATTGTTTTAAAAAGAATTCAAACTCGAAACGTCTGATTAAAGCCAGAAGAATAAAGATTATCATTCTATTGATTCCTCTAACGTTTCTTGCATGTCTTGACCATGCATGAAGATTATTTGGTTGTCATTACATTAGAAATTCAACCTATTTTCTTGCTAACTTTTGGTAACTTTATAGAAAATACCAATTATTTAATTTTATGCCTCTTAAGATAAAGTATGATTGTTACATACTAATAATTTATTTATTTTTTAAATTCCAAGTGGTTGGATTAGGTCTTTTTAGTGGGTCCTATATATGATTGTGATATCCACTTTCTTTATATAATATATAACATTCTTAACCTTTTTTATTCCTTTGATGCGACTCTCCCACCATAACACAAGCTTCTTGTTGGTTAATTTATATACATTATAACTATTTCAAGATTCTCTTCTATTTTTTCTCTTCCACAAACAACAATATTCAATATAATTTAAGTACGATCTGGAGATCTAGAATGGGTTTCTGCAGATGTTATCTTTATTTTTATGGGTTAGAAATTGTTTTCGATAAACAAATTTCGTCATCCTCTTAAATTGAAATATGGTTGGTGAATTTAGCAGGTGCTTGATATCCTTTTGGAAAAATATATATTTGAAAATTAAAGTTATATTTGAATTCTGACACACTATTAAAAAAATATTATTTTTTCATTGAAATAATATGTTTAGTGGCTATTTCCGTAGATATTTTGATTGAATCGGTGAGGAACAAAATAGTACTAGTGTTTTAATACGAAAAATGAAAAAGCTTCTGAATTGTTTAATAAGAATCTGTTTCCAACCATTCATTTTCCTAGTAAGCTAATTCAATGAAAAAAATCATATTTTATAATATATTTTCTATTAATTTGCGGTAGAAAAATCCTCTATTTTTAATAGTGACTACATAGAGAAAAAAATAATGCTTTGTTAGTGAGAAAAAAACATCACTTGGAAAATTGGTCTCTCTAATGTATAATATAACCAAACAATATTTCAAAAATATACTTTGAAAAAAATAAAGAGAAGAAAAAACACCATGATCTAAACGAGCCTTTAATTACATATGTTAACTAAAGTATTTATGAGGTTTATTTATTTTTTTCAAAAAAATAAAATTATATATTAAAATAAAAGAATAAAAAAAATATAAATATAATTTTATGGTTTAAAAAATATAAATATTTAGAAAAATATATTCTCAATTATTAATTTTAGTTTGCGTATTATGGGAGGAGGTGGGACACTGAACTTCAGTAGACCCATTCTTATCCAACAATGGAAATATGTCTTATTTTATGAGGACTGCTTCAAAAATTGAGTTAAAATTAAAATAATTGGTGACGGTGAAATTTGAACTTTTGAAAAAAAATATCTATAATGAAATATGTGATCGTCTTATTTAAAAGTTTAAGTAACAATAGAGAACAATTTTTATTTACTTCATTATGTATGAAATAATGAAAAGACTATATATATATATATATATATATATATTTGTTACAAATTACAATAAGGGAACAAAAAAAATAGAAGCAAAAGTCATCCTTCTATCTTGGAGAACGTAATATAATTTTGTAACTGATGAGGTATGTGACTGATTAATTTTTTTGTTTGTTGTTTAGTCGGTGTGTTATGATATTTTTTTGGCGTTCGACTAATTTAAATTCGTATTAAAAATTCTACTTTGAGAGAAAATGATGTTTTCTATTCATATCAGTTTCATAGCTAGAACTCAGTCGCGATAAAAAAATATGTAAACATGATTTGTTACTTGCATTATTTACTCATATATGAAGAATTCATGAAATTCTTTTGTTCTTTACTATAACTTAACAAATTAATCTACAAATTAAAACAAAGTATATATATATATATATATATATATATATTAATTAATTAATGGTTCCACAAAGTATATAGCCTCCTCAATTAAGTGAAATTTCTTAAAATAAAATATATATTTTAATAAAAAATATTAAGTTCAATCGAACCAAACATTAATTCTAGTTTTGTTTCTTCTATTTTTTTTAATTTTATGTCGAAAAAAAAGAAGAAGATTAGAAACAGAAAATAGACAAGAATATTTCTCAGGCTCCACAATAACATATCTTAAAAAAACCTCATGTGAGTTCAGTGACATAAAGTGGAAAATGAAAATAGACAAAAAGATTTCATATATAATATGCATTTGGAATATTTATTTTTGACTATTAGCTAATTAAATAAAAATATTAAATATAAGGAAAATGTATTACTATATATAGTTAGAGTTATTAAAAATAGGCTTTTCTCACCACGAATTAACAAAAAATTTATGTTATAAAATATAATTCCTCCACCCTCCCCCCCTTCATTTTTCATCGGATCATCTCAATGAAAAAAATAATGACAGAAAACAGATTTTCACTGAAATACTGAAAAGCTTCTTAATTATTTTTTTTGTGTGAAAATATTACTCCAAACTTATGTGATTGATCGTGACAGCTCTTCAAATCTTATTCAGTCTGATTAGATATGTCACTGAAACAAAGTAATTCCGTTCCGTCTCTCTTTTCTTTTCGGATTTCGAGGATGAGCCGGCCGATCCTAACATCAGAGTTGGACGACGAAGCCTCCTCCTCAGATAAAGATGTCTCTGACGCTACTCTCCCAGTAAGAAGACCTTTTTCTATTGTGATTTTTTAGCGAGGTCAGTCAGGAGGGACAAAAAAAAGATGCTTTCTATCAGTCAAAAACATATATCGTCCCATGCTCCCACGGTCCGTAAGAATAGGCACTAAACATGATTTAATCAAAGGTCTTGAATATGATTTTCATCTTTTATTTGAATGTGTTTTGCCGTTAAATAAGTGTTACGTGACATATATTCAAATTAATGAGATCTCG
Source organism: Solanum acaule (assembly GCA_036250505.1). NCBI lineage: Eukaryota > Viridiplantae > Streptophyta > Magnoliopsida > Solanales > Solanaceae > Solanum > Solanum acaule. The sequence goes on along the minus strand of JAJOOR010002780.1, from coordinate 22,408 downwards.
ATACAAATATCAGACACCGAAACTAACTAAATGGTGACGAAGGAAGGGTTTTGGCATGAAGTGATTAGAAGGATACGAAATGAGAGAAAGAGAAGCAAGTTGGTGGACCCAATCCGACGTCGTATATGGACACGTTACGGGCTGTGGGCTCCAATGACAGCACCATCATCTTCCTCTCCTCACCCTTCCTCCGTCCTACAATATTCGAAGTTCATTGATCTGACTAACTTAATTTATTATGAATTTTAATTGATTTTTCATTTAGGGAATTGTTGTTTAGAAAATTATTTAATAACTTATGAATCTTTTTTAATCGCAATTTAATGATTTCTTTAGATCAAACAGACGAGAAAACATTAGACTACGATCTAAAATTTTATAAATTTGTTCAAACCTATGAGAAACATTAGAGAATTTAGTTTAACGTTGTCCGGAAGAATAATTTTCAAGGACTAAATTTTCGTAATTTAAAATTGACAAGAAAATAAAATGATGGCAAGATTTTTTGTTTAGCGATAATTGAGTTAATGTCATTGTTTTTAGAATAGCTAAGCCTTTAACGATTTTTATATAAAGTGTTAATTATAAATATGTATATTTATTGTTGTCACCATATATAATATAGCGATAATTATATTATTGATGCTAAATAATCATTGCAAAATTATTTATTTATTTGAGTATTGCATAAATTAGCTTAAATTTGTGTTGTATATGCTCATTTAAAGAAAAGACGTTTCGTATGAGAATTTTTTTAATTTTCAAAACTCGAACATAAATTTATAATTAAGGACAAAAGAAATCTCATATATCCTACTTTGATGGTCCCTTCCTCTACTTCCACCTCTTCCCCTTTTGAGAATTTTTTTTTAAAAAAAAAATCCTTTTGTGTAAATTTTGTAAAAAAAAAAGAAAATTGAATAGGAAAATTGTTTCAAGTCATCAACTTTTGCTCTAAAATTGATTAATTTAAATTCGCCTCAAAATTGATTTAAAACATACAAAATATATGAGAAAATTATGACAAAACAAATTACTACATTATTTGTTTTCCATTATAAACTTCACATAAATTAAGTGAATTGTCTAATTATGAAAAATCAAAAGTTGTATTACTAACTCATTTAACTTAAACAAGAATTAACATATATATTTATTTTATATAAAATAGAATGTAGGATAATAATAACTTATTTATGTATTATTATTATTCACCATATAAATAATTTATTTATTTCATTAATTATACTCTTGTATAATCAAATCATAAACCATACAATCCCTAAACTTACTCTTTAAAAGTTTTAGTTCCCTCTTTTGATAATTAGTTATCTTTTCATTTTTTTTCAATCTTTATATAATAATCCTTGAATTATATTCGCCACATAACTAATTTATTTCATTACACTCCCCGTATAGTTATATTATAAACTATACGATCCCTAAACTTACTCTTTCAAAGTTATGATTCCCTCTTTTGACATTTATGTTATTTTTCTTTTTGGCATTTTAACTTTGGAATATAAGAGGCAAAAAATGAGAAGGAAAAATAGTTATAGAGAGAGAAGAAAACCAAAACCAAAATCATATTATATATATATATATATATGACACCAAGAAGAAACATAGAAGAAAAAACCTCATTGGCATCTTTTTAGAAAAATTTCATTTATAGCAAGTAGCTCTCTCACCATGGGATAATTCTTGCTCTCTCTTTTTTCCTCTCACTCTCACTCACTCATTCACTCATTTTCATTAGTTCAAAAAAAAAAAGTTTTGCTAATTAAGTAGCAATAATTATTTTTTTTTGTTCTTGTTTTTGAAGATAAGGTTTGTAAGGGGAATTTTTTTTTTTCTTGAATTCATTTTTTTGGGTGAATTCAAGAAAAGAAAGAACGAATTCAAGAAAGATGTCAGGAGAACCTTCATCGGTTATGTTCCTTGCAATGAGAGAAGAAGAACAGATAAAACAACAACAACAACAACAGCAACAACAACACGAAGTTCTTCTTCATCAACAACAACAACAACAACATGGCGAACCGCCTTCTTCATCAACAACTCAATCGCAACAAGCAACAAAAAAGAGAAGAAATCAGCCTGGAACACCAAGCAAGTATCTTATATATATATACTAAAAGATTTGTTTTTTATCAAAAAATAAAAATAAAAGGGGGTTTGAATTTTCCTTTTTTTCATCAAAAAGCAAATGAAAAAAAAGGTGATTTGATTGTAAATTCAACTTTACAAAGAAGAAAAAGAAACCCTAGTCAATCTTGAAAGGGAATTCATGAGTTTTAAGCAAAGGAAAAAAAAAGAAACCACTTTATTCACTTTTTTATCTAAATTTTTGTGAAGTAAATTTTGTCTATGTTGTTCAGACTCTTTAAAAGTACTACTGTCAATTATACATCAAATTCCTCAAAAAGCTACTCATTTTTTGAAGATTTGTTATGGTGGCGATGCTATTTTTAAAGAATTCCAGCAACATAAATTTTCTAGATATATGCTGCTCAGATTCTTCAACTATTGAATTTTTGAAGGATTTGATACATTTATGCCAAACATTTATTAAAGGGTTCGAACAACAACCTAACAACATAAATTTTCTAAATATATCCTGCTCGAAATCTTCAACAAAAAAATAAAATAGTTGAGTGTAATTTGTTGAATTAACCCTCTCAAACTTTTACATTTTTTTTATCAATTCGATACACATATGACAACATTTTTTTTTTTTGAAGTATCTGAACAACTTAAATTAATTCCTCTCATAAATATTTATTTATTTATTTTTGTGAAATTTTTTTTCCAGATCCAGATGCAGAAATAATAGCACTATCTCCCAAGACCCTAATGGCAACAAATAGGTTTGTATGTGAGGTATGCAACAAAGGTTTTCAAAGAGAACAAAATTTACAACTACATAGAAGAGGACACAATTTGCCTTGGAAATTAAAACAAAAGAGTACAAAAGAGGTTAAGAGAAAAGTTTATTTGTGCCCTGAGCCTAGTTGTGTACATCATGAACCTTCAAGAGCACTTGGTGATCTTACTGGGATTAAGAAACATTATTCAAGAAAACATGGTGAAAAAAAATACAAGTGTGTGAAGTGTTCCAAGAAGTATGCTGTCCAATCTGATTGGAAAGCTCATACTAAGACTTGCGGTACGCGCGAATATCGATGTGATTGTGGCACCCTTTTCTCAAGGTATGTAGTAATCATCTCGTCTAAAAGTTTATGTGCTAATATGTGATTGTGGCACCCTTTTCTCAAGGTATGTAGTAATCGTCTCGTCTAAAAATTTAAGTGCTGATATGTGATTGTGGCACCCTTTTTTCAAGGTATGTAATAATCGTCTCATCTAAAACTTTAAGTGTTGATATGTGATTGTGGCACCCTTTTTTCAAGGTATGTAGTAATCGTCTGGTCTAAAAATTTAAGTACTGATATATAGGAAGGATATAAATGGGTAAAAATGAGGTTATTTTTTGGACCCCCATTTTGGTACTTATTAACAATCATGTGATTGTGGCATTCTTTTCTTTAAGGTTTATAGTATTAAATGTCTCGTCTAAAAGTTTTAAATGCTGATAAGACGAATATGAATAATAATGAGTTTTTTTTAAAAAAAAAAATGGTTTATGGACATCTATTTTGGTTCTAATTAACAATCATGTGATTGTGGCACCTCTTTTTCTCAAAGTTTGTGTATATGTTCGTCATTTCATCTGAAAGATTAAATCGTATTATAGATAAAGTTCAAAAATACGTCATCACTAAAATCGTGGGAAATGTGATAGGAATTTATGTGAAAAATTCGCGAATTTCTAATAATGAAAAGAGGGTTTCTTGATTCTTGTTTATTTTGGTACTTATGATTTTGTGGTACTAAAATTATTGTATTCGCAAATACCCTTTTCTGAAGGTATATACAATCATTTCATTTGAAAGTTTAAATTGTTAGAAACAATATTACAATCGAGGTAAAAAAAAAAATTAAAAAAAATTATTGCTACACACCTAATTTCGTACTAACAATGATGAGGATTATAATAGCTAAAAGTGAAAATATATAGCTATGACTATCTTCTTTGATTTTAGGGCTTTTAGATTCCCCAGAAGTGATGAAAAGTCATAAAAAGAACTTGAATTAATGGAAAAAGTTATTTCCAGCTTTTCCAACAGTTACATATTCTTTTTGGACTATCAATTTATTTTTTTATTTTACCTTTTTGTCTGTTTTCTAATAGGTTTTGTTTTTGTCTTTGGATCTTTTTATTTGCTTGTACTACTACTAAAGTACTATTATTTTTATCCCAATTTATATCCATATTTTTCTTTACCCATTTTTAAAAAAATGTCATTTTCCTATAATAAAATTAGTATTTTTTCACTAAAAATTAGAAAGTTTTTCAGTATTTCATGAGATTTTTCATCATGTGTTTTTTTAGTGTTGGTTATTGCGGGAATAAGGTGGGAAAATCATGTTGTATCAGACGATTTTCCCATTGAAAGCTTCTTTTTAATTGTTTCTCAAATTTTGTGTCAAGTGAAATATAATTCGAGACGGAGAAATAGTAGAAAAGAAAAAATTGTACCAATGAAGTAATACTTAAATTTATTTTTATTTTTTTGTCTGAATTTTTCAGTCATTTTTTTTCCTAGGAATTATCGTCCTTTTGCCGTTACTGCTATCTGTTTTTTCTTATTCACGTGTTGCTATGCCATGTTGTAAAAAATGTTTTGTCTTTTTTCATATTTTTTTGTTTGTTTTTTTGTCTGAGTTGTATAGATGCTTTAAGTGTTTTTTTCAGAATTCTTTCAACCACACCCCTTTTCATGATAATGTTTTATTTTATTGCCGATATAGGTGCAACGAATGAAGTTATTTCTTTCTTAATTAGAGGTTTTGAGATTGAGTTTGCGTATAGAAAAATTCTTGAGGTCCTATACGGTACAAATTCGAAATAGTCGGACTCTAATATAGAGGCGGACACTAAGTGGAAAAAAAAAATTATTTATATTTTTAGATCAAATTAATTATTATCTTAGAATTTTTCTCTTACTCAGTATACTGGGCAGACTCTATACTGGGTATGTTATTATTGTTGTTGAAGGCATTGTAAAGCTTTTTCCACTATTAATTATATTTTTTGTATTATTATTATTTGATTCTTAATTGTCATAATCATCTCTAGTATGGGACCACTTTGCAAAATTATATTATTCAACTCATTTTCAAGTCCCCATATATGTTTATTATTGGCGTTTTTGGTAAGTTTCAATGGTGTAATCATTTGTCTAAAAAAAATTCTACTAGCTACTTGACTAAAAACATTCTTTTCACAAGACTCTACTTCTTTAATTAATAATCCAAAGTTTAGATTGATTATTATAAAATACAATATATTGATAGTGTATATAACTTAAACATGCAGGCGTGACAGTTTCATCACTCATAGAGCCTTTTGTGATGCATTGGCACAAGAAAGTGCAAGAAATCCACCAAGTTTGAGTAGCATTGGGAGTCATTTATATGGAAGTAGCAACAACAATAATATGAGTTTAGGCGGCCTCTCGAAATTAAATTCCCAAATTCCAGATCATCATGAAATGCTTCACTTCGGAGGCAGCAACAACAACAACAATAATAACAACAACACTAGTGGTGGGGCCCACCACCATCATCATCACAACCAGTTTGACAACAACAACAACAACCTCATTGGCTCGTCAGCTTTTCGTCCTTCAACTTCCTTCTTCCAACTTCCGGCTGATCAAACAAGTCATCAAGACTACGGGGTGATGAATAATAACAAACCATCAATCCATGGACTAATGCAACTTCCCAATCTCCACAACAACAACACGAATATTGCTACTGGTTCTTCTAGTATGTTTAACCTGAATTTCTTCCAGAATAACAACAACAACGTCGTTGATAACGATCATAATAGCAATATTTCTGGAGGTCTTGGTGGATTATTACTTCCTAGTCCTCATCAATTTAGCAACAACACTAGTGGTGAAGGTTCAAATAATTCATCGAACATTTTCTCAAGTGGTACCCTTCTAAACGATCATCATCATCATCATATGAGTTCATCGATTCCTTCTCTTTATGTCTCATCATCACCGGCCCCACCTATGTCAGCCACCGCGCTCCTCCAAAAAGCGGCTCAGATGGGTTCTACTACTAGTTGCAACAATAGTAGTACTAGTGCTTCATTGCTTAAAGCATTTGGTTCTGTTGTTGGTGTTGGTGGTTCATCATCTAGCGCGATGAAATCTGATCTTCATCCACCGTCAGCTGTCAACTTTAGCGGCGTTTACGGCCATGAGGACTCTATGAGCGCTGGGAATCATCTTCATGACCTAGTCGTTAATGCTTATGGTGAGTACTAATGCTTGAAATATGTGATTATCTCGTCTAATATTAAAATATTTTTATTTATTTAATAATATCTTCATTACACCTTTGTACGTGCTAGTCTAATTCTTTTTCTAGTAGCCAAAAACATGAAAAAATGGATAAAATTATAAATAACCGCTTTTCAACTCCTGAAATTGAAAAATAATCATTGTCGTCGTTATAGAGTTTGAAATTCCATTCCATTACCATGGAAGTTTAATGATGAAATTATTTCAAACTCGATGATATTGACTGTTTTTTTTTCTATTATAGGGGTTGAAAATGGCTAGACCTCGTTATTACTATTGAAAATTTGTTCATGTTTTTTATATGATTCAAGTACGTACAAATTCTTTTTTCGTAATGTATGATAGTAAAACTCGAAATCAGAATATCTACCTCACTATTACATGCTCCTAATATATACCATGTTAACATATTTAATCGAATATCTCATTTATTTGATATTTAATTATGTCTTCAACATACGTTACAGGTGCACAAGATCAAAATCAGGACTATGGAGGAGTGATAGGAGGGTACAACACCAACAAAAAGATGAATAGTTATGATCAACCACCACCACAAAAGAAGCAAATGATTAGTAATAACTTTTCAATGGACATTGCGATGAGTGAAGAAGCTAATAGGTTGACAAGAGATTTTCTTGGAGTTGGAGAAATTGTAAGAAGTATGAGTAGTGGTGGTGGAGGATTTAGTAGCAGCCAACAACAAATGAGTTCATTGGATGATAATAATAATAATACTAATTCTGAGAGTAGAAAAAATCAAAGTCATCATCATCAACAACCTTTTGGAGGTGGCACTTTTCAATGAGTAAATAAGAGATACATGCACCAAAAAGTACAGGTAAAGTTAAAACACTACTACTCTTTTCGTTTTATTTTTACGTGTCTTAATTTGACTGATCACTTACGAAACTTTTACATATAAAGATTTGTGAAGTTAAATATTTTTATATGTAGTGGGATGGATGAGATATTTTCATTTTTAAGCATAGTTGAGACATTGTTATTTTTATGTGTCTTAATTTGATTGATCGGGAGAAATTTTAAAATATATAGAATTATCTCTTGAATTGTGTGATTTTAGATGTTGTATATGGAGGGATGAATGAGATATTTTCGTCCATAAGCATAGTTAAAATATTAGTCTTTATGTGTTTTGTTTTATGTGTTTTAATTTGACTGATTATGTACATAATTTGAACATATATATGAAGAAGATTTTTGAATTAAAGTGAGTTTAAATTAAAAGTTATAATATGTGAAAGAAAAAGGGTAAAGAATCGGTGTGATGTAGACAGTCTACCTGCTTATGTTTACACTGCTCGAATCTTTGTGACATATAAGACATATAGAAACAATTTTACGATTTCTTCAAAACTCCTTTTCATAAAAAAAAGATATCTATGTATCATATCAAAAATAATTTTCAAATCTTATAATTTTAAACATCTCGTGTGTTTGGTAATTTTTTTAAAAGTTCTTTCCTTTGATAGAAATATGACTGTCTGAATGTCAATCTGTATGTCTGTTACTTTCCTTTTGGCTGCAATCTATTGTTTTTTTTTTTTTTTGGTTGAATAGTTTCTCTTTTGTTTAATTCTGTAGATTATACTTCACAGCACACCATTTTCAAAAGTACTTTATAACTACTCTATTAAATAATTAATTTATCTAATATTTTTATTAAAAAAACTTACATGAAAAATTAAATATCCTTTAAATGACCTAATAATAAATTTTTAAAAATGTAAACTTTAATCATCATGATAAAGATACGTTAATACTTGTTCCAATATATAATATGTCCTGATGATATAAAAATTTCTTATATTATTGATGTATATATAACTTAAAACTTTGTGAAGTATTTATAGTCTATTTTAAAATTTCTCTATCTTCATAAAAGAATTCTGTAATTTGACTTTCTTCTAGGTCAAAGTAATCTATCTTAATTTAATTAATTGTGAAATACAAAATTTTGTAAGCTCATTTTTTAATATATATTTATACTGTATATTTTGAAAATTCAATTATATGATTTTATGGGTAGTGGAGACTGGAGAGCAATAATGTTATGACATCTTTGTATATAATATTATATATACTATTATGCAATTAAACGTTGTGATGAAGTGATAAGTACGTTTTAGGTTTGAGTATTTGGGTATTAAATCGTTTTTGGTAGGAAATGTTTTATCGTTTACCTTAGAATAGGACTTTTTGATGTGAATCTGAATAATTAGGCAGATGTTAAATAATAGACGTCGGACACGGAGTGAAAAAAACAAAAAAAAACATATTTCAAAATATGTGGGGAGTGAAGGTCACATGTACATGTATAGATAATAATATTCCTTTGTTGTTTACATGTCTTGTCCCTCTCCAATTGCCCCCCTTCGTGCTGTCTTTCTTCATGTGAATGCATGTACTAAGTCACGGGTTGCTGCCTTATTGGCACTTTGGATACTCTAATAATATATATAATATATGAAATAGTTTTTCTATCAGTATAATTATAATTACGATTCGTAGCTACATGATAAAATGGTAGAGAGGCGAGTGAGATGGAGAGAGGGAGGAGAAAGGTGGGAGAGAGAGAGGGGGGCTAAGAAAGGAGAGAGAGGTGAGTGAGATGGAGAGAGGGAGGAGAAAAGCGGGAGAGAGAGAGGAGAGAGGAGAGAGGGAAATTATCCTTTTTAGATTTTTATTTGTGATATTATAATGTGTGTTCGTTATTATTATTTGCTTATTTGTTTGTTTGTTCTGAATAGTTTAATTTGCTTTATACATGGATGTCAAATAATGGATGGTTGAACTGAATTTGAGCAGATTCAAAAGAGTTAGAGTTGTTTTTGTAAGCCTTCTAGTTTTGTTGTGCGGATCAGTGTTGTATTGAGGTCAGGTCTAGCCCCCCTCTAATCCTTTTTGCTAATACAACACACCCTATTCGGGTATTGATTTAAAAAAAGATGAGTTAGTGACTCCCAACTCGTCCAAGGGTTACCAGTGTTAAGATGATTGGGTTAATATGGACTAAATAAGAAGTTATACCCCAATAGTCCTCTCTTGATTCTATTAATTATTATTATTATTATTATTATATTATTATTATTATTATATTATTATTATTATTATTATTATTATTATTATTATTATTATTTTGTTAATAAATTTTTATGGATATTCTTGCAGGGATCCAAGAAAAGGTTTTATAATGGAGCAGATAGCTGTAGATTAATGAAGAAGTTCTCTTGAAGATTTTAGCTGGAAATTAGAAATACCTTTATTTTAGAGATAAACTTTAATTAGAAAAAAAAACAAAAAAACTTTGGGAGTTTTTTTATATTTTCTTTAGTTGTTGAATTTCTTTTTTGTTTTATATTTTGGTTGGATAGGCCAAGATACAAGTATTAACTGCACAAATTTTTTAGAACTTCAAGCTTTGTTTATCTGATGATAGATTTACATAAATGGTTCTTTAATTAGGTTGTACATGTTTAATAAGTAATTATTAAGTAGAGAGTTAAGTAGGAACAAAGAATTATAATGAAAGTTGTCGAAATCAATTATGTTTCTAGTGAAGACATAATTCAATTTTCACGAATTAAATGTCCTATTATTTGTTTGTGTGTCCTTTTTGAGAAAGGGAAAGCTAAGAGTAGGAACAAAAATTTGTGTACATATTAACACAATGAAAATTAATAGAAAATCATGGCACAAAAAAATATGTTGTCTAAATCAATTATGTTTCTCTCTGGAACATATATATAATTCAGAGATAAACATAATTCAATTTTTACGAACTTAATGTCCTATTTGTTTGTATGTCTTTTTTGGGAAAGAAAGTAGAGAGCGGGAGCTCGTGTACCTACTAACGCAATAAAAATTTATAGAAAATCATCACAGAAAAAGTATATTGTTCAAATCAATTATGTTTCTCTCTGAAACATATAATTAAGAGAGAAACATAATTCAATTCTTACGAACTTAATATCCTATTTGTTTGTGTGTCCTTTTTGAGAAAGAAAGCAGAGAACAAGAATAAAAATTCGTGTACCTATTGACGCTATGTAAGTTTGTAGAAAAACACCATAGAGAAAGTTGTCTAAATCAATTAGGTTTATCTGTGAAACATATAATTCAGAGAATAACATAATTCAATCAATTTCACAAATTTAATGTCCTATTTGTTTATGTGCCCTTTTTGGAAAAGAAAGCAGAGAGTAGGAACAAAAAATATATATACTTTTTTAACGCAACGTAAGTTTATAGCAAAGGACCACAAAAAAAATTGTCCAAAGCAATTATATAAATATTTATGATATTAGAAATGTATAATTCAAAGAGAAATATAATTTAATTTATTTCACGAACTTAATATCCTATTTATTTGTGTGTCCTTTTTGGGAAAGGAAACAAAGAGCATGTACAAAAATTTGTGTACCTACACAATGAAGGTTTGTAGAAAAGCACCATATAGAAATTAGTTATCAAAATCAATTATGTTTATGATTTTTGAAATATATAATTCTACGAGAAACATAATTCAATTAATTTCACAAACTTAGTGTCTTATTTGTTTGTGTGCCCTTTTTGAGAAATAAAGAAAAGAGTAGGTATAAAAATTGTGTACCTATTAACGTCATGTAAGTTTATAGAAAAGTATTATAGAAAAAATTGTCCTAATCGATCAATTATGTTTATCTCTAAAACATATAATTTAAAGAAAAATATAATTTATCTTCTACATTAATTACTTATGCTTGCAACTAGGGGTGTTCATGGTTTGGATAAAAACCGATCCAAACCGAAAAACCAAACCAAACCGATTTAATTTGGGTTTGGTTTGGTTTGGTTTTAGATTGTTAAGAACCGATAGTATTTGGTTTGGTTATGATTTTGTTCGAAAAAAATCGGAAGAAATAACCGAACCGAACCGACAAGTTATATACATAATATATTATATTCATAAACAATTTTAAAGATTTTATATATGTTTCATCAAAATTTATTTATAATTTACTTATGAAAGAAAAAGTGTCCAAGGTGAAAACATTTTTCTTATTGGTTTCATATATATGAGTGTCTATGAAAATTCTTTGTGAGACTGAAAATGTCATTGTCTCTTCCTTCTATGCCAAAATAGTGAATTTTGAAGTTTTATTCAGTAAATTCAATGATCGAAAGTTCTGTAATGCCAGTCATTCTAACTATTTTTTTGTTTGAATGAATTGTTGTCACTTTTTTCACGTTTTGAATGAATTATTTTTTTTATTTTTATGTATGGTTAATAACCGAATAACCGAACCAAACCAAACCAAAACCGAAACAACCAAACCGTGAACACCCCTACTTGCAACCATCATCATACAAAAAAGAACAAAAAATAAATAAATTAAAGACAAACAATTTCTATCGCAAATAACGCAAATTTGGTTGAGTAATATGTAACATGATATTTTGAGTCTCCTATGATATTTTACCCTTTCCTTCCTGTTAACACCTTATTTAGTTAGTTTAAATATAATATTTGTTTTGATTTGTTACTTAAATTTTATTATATCGTATTGTGTATTGTTAATTCATCGTTAGGTAACAACGAAAAATCTCATTTGTGTAGCGATCGATTTGTGTGATCGTGTCATTATTTTAATTTTTTCTTCTCATTTTTGTCTTTACTTAATTATTTAACAATTCTATTTTCTCATTTACCCTTTTTTTTTATAATAGCTCTACCATATACTCTCTTTTTTTATAGGTTTATCCTTCAAATTATTGATGTTAATCTAACAAACATTATATTTATTTAAAAAATATAACACAATACATTATACTATAAGTTGTTCCTCTCTAACATTCGTGAATGCAATAACATTTTTTTTTTTTAAAAAAACATGCACTTTATATTTTGATTTGTCCACAAGTAACTTCATTTAAACTTTGCCGGATTCATGATTTTGGTGAACTATTAATTAAACGGCATAATATATAAACATGTTTTTTAAATCTCAGTTGATATCTGATCTATGTCCTCTAATTTTGGATATGCATAAATAGATACTTAAATTTGTATTAAACATATAGACACATTCAACCTACGTATGGTGTCCTACATGACAATTTTGTGTCCTAATCGTATCTTGTAGAACGCGTGTGTCTACTTTCAATTATTTGAAGACACTCAAAGTTGAAGATATAAATATCATTTTAAACAAGGTTAAAAGATATGTTTATGTATTATGCCTAATTAAATCGAAGACACTTGTAAGCTCATGCATTATTCACAATGATACAATAGAAATATTCAAGCAAATTTGCTAAATATTAATCTGCTTTATCATTATATAAACAACCTGGCAGATCCACAAATATTTGGTTGATTACATCCAACCAAATACAATTAAATAGCTGCATGGCTCGTCCAAAAAGCCATATACACATATATTATAATAATATATAAAAATATAGTATATGATATATACATCAAGTGGACCTAATACTTTACACGTTATATATATATATATATATTATATTGAAAACTACAATTGATATATGTCAAGTGGACCTTCTATTTGCGTAGGGCTTCCCATCACCCTCATGTATAGTACATGTTTGGATTATCAAATGAAATGATATTGATAGAGTAACATGATTGACAATTTTAATCGGAATCCTACCATAGAGTAACATGATTGACAATTTTAATCGGAATCCTACCATAGAGTAACATGATTGACAATTTTAATCGGAATTCGTGGTAGGATGAATAGAATTTCTCCATTTCTAGTCCCTTAAATGAAATATTTTAATAGGAAGCATCTTTTCCTATAATAGGCTAGCTTTGTATAATATAAATTCAGGTTGGTCAGTATTAAAGAAAATGTGTGATCATTTAATATAAAAGATTAAGTTTGTTAGAAATTAGAACACATAATTTTATTTACTAAATCATATTCTCATGCCATCAAAATTACAAAGTGAATAACAAATACTGAATGAAAAAAAAAAGTAATTGGAAATTATAATTTAGTATAAATTACTACTAGCTAACCTAGGTAGTTCTGATGGAATGTTTGGACATAAGTACACACAACATATGCAACAAATACATGCTTGAATTTTTTAATAAAGGAATTTAAAAATATGAAGAACTAAACACACGAACTAATCGATGGGGGTTCGACATCTACTATATATATATAAAAAATAATTTTAACCATGAATAAATAATATTTCCCGCCGAAGGGGGTTCGGATGAACCCCTAACAAAAGGCTGGCTCCGCCCCTGCTTGAGATATATTATGTTTCACGTTATGATATTCGAGGAACATTTGTTGTAATGTTTAGGGTGTGTTTGGTATGGTGGATTTTTTTAAAAAAAAATTTTCATTTTGATCGGTCAAAATTTTTGAAAAATCTTTTCTCTAGAAAACAAGTTTCTTAAAATGAAAAAATTGATTTTCCTAATGAAAGTAGGGAAAAAAGTTCCACAAATAACATTTCACATTAATTATATTTTTCACTCTCCAACACTCCTCATCTTCACCCCACACTCGTAGAAAGCAGTGGTTCCTCCCGTTTTACTCTATGATAAATGTGTAGGACCATCCGATACAAATTCAGTTCTAGTTGGGCAGGATAATCATAACCCCTATCATCATCGATCTTCACCTTTTATATCTTCATAATGTTTATCTAAATTATATACAAATAATTTTAAAATATTATTTTTACCGACCAAACTCATAAAAATACGTAACAAACTCATTTATATAGTTATCTTTCTAAATAATATTTTCTATAAAAAAACACTTATTTTCCTTCGCCGAATATACTCCATGCGATATTGGGGTCATTGACCATTTATACTAGTTAGTTTCACTTTTTTGTGATACATTTATTTTATTTATTTGTCTCTATTCTATTTCACTCATGTGCTTATCGATTGATTTGATTTAGTTATGAATATTATTAACTTGATTTATTGATTATCGGATTTGTAATTGCAAAATTGATAATATAATCAATAAGATTTTATTATCAAGTTATCAATTATTAACCGTTAATAATTTGATTATTGAGTTGTCTTAATCAATTTCTGCACAAAATTGTTGATTATTAATTTTTGAGGAACTTTTCAAAATGGCTATAGTTTGGGCTAATTAGAGATATATATCTATAGTTTACTTAATTATGATTCATATCTACATGTTAGAAGGAGAAGAGAGGCGATCAAGGTTGAGAGGGGGAGGAAAGAGGTGAGCGAGGTTTGGAAGAGAGAGGCGAGAGAGGGGATAAATACATGTTGTATTCGTTGTACCAAGTGTATTAACAGATATAATTTGTATCAACGAATACAATTGTATCAAGTTATATCAGGTTGTATCAACGACTACAATTGTGTCAAGTATATCTATTCCTTGTGTAATTACTCTGTATCAAGTGTATCCAATGTATCAACAAATACGACTGTACATATAAAATATAAATGTTCCTTGTGTATTTACTTTATATCAAGTGTATCAATGAATATAATTATATCAACGAATATAACTATATTAAGTGTAAACGAATACACCTGTATCAAGAGAGGGGATAAATACATGTTGTATTCGTTGTACCAAGTGTATATAATTTGTATCATTGAATACAATTGTATCAAGTTATATCAGGTTGTATCAACGAATACAATTGTGTCAAGTGTATTTATTCCTTGTGTATTTACTTTGTATCAAGTGTATCAACAAATACAATTGTATCAATGAATACAATTGTATCATGGTATATATTCTTTGTGTATTCACTTTATATAAAGTGTATCAACAAATATAATTATATCAAGCGTACAACGAATGTAACTGTATTAAGTATGAACGAATACACTTGTATCAAGTGTATACATTTTGTATCACACGTTGTATACTCTTTTCAAAATATGATTAATACAAATATTGTATCCCTCCTTCGTTCATGCATACTAATAGTTTGAATATGAAATCGAATAGACAAAAGGAAGAAGAGAGGTTTCCACCATCTCTCGCCAAATTTGTATTAGGCGAGAGATAGAGAGGGAGGGGACGAGAGGAGAGAGGCGAGAGTTAAGGGACTAAATCACATTTGTTAATAGTTTGAGGACCTCACTCGCATTTATTTCTAGATTTTTTTTTACCACCTTCTTCTTCTTCCCCAATTTTCCAATTGCTCTCTGCTTATTGCTATGGACCTTCTCCTTCCGATTCCGGCGAGACTTTCTACATTATCACGCGCCGCCGTGTGTACAATTTCTCCGGCCAATCCTTTCAATTCCAACTCACTTACATACCGGAGGGTTAGAACTAGAGTGAATCCAGTGCGTGTGGTAACGAACTCGAATTTCGACAGTAGAGATAGTAATAATTGTGAAGTAAATTGTGAAGATGATGATATTGAAGAGGGAGACGGTTTGAAGAATGTGTGGGAAGAGACTGAGTTTGTGGAGGTATTTGGAATTGGAAGCAGGAAAGATGCTCTGCTTGAATTCTGCTTGGCTTCACCTTCTCTTTCTCCGGCTTTGAGATTTTGGTATGCTTTTTGAATTATTAATTTTCGACTATTATATTTTTTCCCCCGATTATTGTTAAGGTAGTATTAAATTATGCGCCGTGCATATACACTATCCTCATTAGACACCACTTGTAGGATTGTTGTTGTTTGTTTCTGAATTGTTTTAGCCTATTTGAAAAGCATATTTTTTTACCAATATTAGAGCATCAATTTGTAACTTGCCAACAACATACCCAGTGTAATACACTTGTGGGGTGTGGGAAGGGTTGAGTGTACGCAAAACTTATCCCTACCTTTGAGATGTAAAGAGGTAGTTTTAGATAGACCCTTGACTCCAGGAAAAACATTTCAAAGCAGGTCGAAGAAAGAAATAGTGGAAGTGAAGATTTACCAAGTTCCAAAAGTGATTAAGGAAAAAACCTACTTTTTCAGCTTCTAAAAAACAACTTCTACTACTACTGCAAATCACTTTACTTTTTTCCTAAAAGCTTGGGCAGATGCCTCAACTCGATTTCCTAAAAGCTTGGGCTATTAATTTGATTGTGGTTTGGAAAATATTGGAGTAATGGATGAGAAGGTAACTTGATGGAGAAAATATTCCATCAAAGTTTGAAAGTTGAATACTTTAATGAATTTTGATTCTTGAAAGCTGTGAAAATGGGGTAGAAGTGGAATGGTGTTTACATTTTGCGCGTTTCATAATGGAAAGAGTTTCATAGTTGGACCGAAGGGAGTGGTAAATACAATTGATAGTTTATACATCCTCTCGTCTATAAGTTATATGAGATTTGAGCTGGGTGGTAAAGTCTGCGTTTTGATGCTTCAGAATTACATTTGTCTGATACACGACTTACATGTAAGATGAGCATCAATTAATTACTTTCATGGCTTTTCCTCCCTTGTTTTAACATTAAGAAGTTCAATGTTGTTAGGAACCTCTCGTATACTTAAGGAACACTAGTATGAAGTAAGTTTGACCCACTTCTCGCCCTAACATACATGATACACCAGTTGTCCTATAAGTAGAAAAGGAGAGAAGTAGTACTTACCCGTTCAACAAAAAAGTAGCAAATGAGAAAAATGTGCAGTGTTTCTATTTATTTTTGTTATAGTGATGGTTCAGTTGTTCTAACCTCAGTAGCATTCTGTTAGTTGGATGTTGGGATTAAATGGATTGTGTTTCATTGTATAATGTCAATAATTGTGAAAGGGGAGGAATGCCAATGGACCAGAGTGCAATTTGCATGAAACTCTTTGCTATCCAACAAGTGATGGGGGAGAGAGTTGAGCCATGTGGAGAATAAATATTGGGTAATTGCTGAAAGTATTAGTAGTGCTTGGAAAGCTGGAAGAGAAAAAATGTAGGAGCATTTGACGAAGTGGAGTACCAAATCATAATATAGGAAAAAGAATGTTCTTCTAGTTCCATTCATTTTGGTCCAAGGAAGCAATTCCTATTGGAATCTCTATTTAGTCATGTTTTTGGGAGGATCTTTGTGTTTTTATGACATTTTTTGGAATTATCGAAAAAAGTAAAAGATAAATTGCCCTTTTTTTTGAGATAAGTAACAAGCTAAATTGGCTTCATTTTGTCCTAGAATGTAATGCTTTCTCAAAGCTAATCGTGTGAAACATAATTATGCAGTATTAATTTCTGAAATGTTGCCGATGTTCTTGTGATGATATGTACAGGAATATTCTCGTGAAAGACTCAGAGAAGGTGCTATTACAAGAGAAAGTGCCTATAGAAGGTGAAATGTTTTTTTTTTTTCCTTTTTCCCTTTTTGTTCTCCCTCTTCCATCTTCTTGCTCAAAATAGTATCTATCTTAATTCTTCTTGATATGGAAGTTGTCTGGGGATTAGGTGGTTGTTTTCTAGCACTTAATGAGAAGAAAAGTACAAGTCGCTAACCCAGTTGTTTCCATTGTAATTATATATTTATCCCAAGTATATCACCTACTCTTACATTGCCGGGTAGCATCTTTGTTGGGGGGAGCTGATGAGATGGTGGGTTTTGAGTGGGTAATGCCGAGAACTGTGAAAGAAAATATGTTTAGCTGGGCTAGTAGAAGACAGGGGGAGATGCTGGGCATGTGAAGTTGCACCTTTAGCACTGATGTGAACCACATGGAGAGAGGAGAACAGGAGAGCTTTTGATGGAATAGAGCAAGATGTCGTACACTTGAGAAATAGCCTCTTTTCCCTTGGTTCTTTTTGGTGCACCCATGAAGTTACTTTTTGTATAGATGATTGGGTGGCTTTCGTAGAAAATCATGTATTTTTGCAAGATTTTTTACTTGTTGGTGATACTTTTGTATACGGGCTAGTTAATGCTCTTTTGTTAATAATATTCTTACTTCATCTAAAAAAATTAGTTATCCCACATGGGTTATGCAAGAGTTCTCAAAGAAGTTCATAAACATCTTGAGCAATTTCACCCAATGTCTTAAGGTGGTGGGTTGGATGCTTAGATTCTTCCCCATGCCAAGAGATCCTTACACAGCTTTAAATTTCTTGATACCTTTTAAGATGAGTCAAGCTCTTAGATTGTCCAACTACTGTTCTGTCTATCTTATTCTTTGCTACCTCCTCCCATTCTATCTGTTATGAACTTAAGCTTTTCTCATAACTTCTTTTGCAGATGTTCCTGCAAGAATTGTGGAAGTTCCATCAGCAATAAATTCATGTTCCAAAGCAGTTATACTTGTTTGTACATTCCTCAACTCTTATCCCTAAGATCTTTTATTACCAGTGATTATTGAGTAAAGGTACTAGCTAATGTGAATTTAATGAAAACATTCACTTGGATGGGTAACAAAGGACGGCGTTCCTTTGTTTTCTACTAAGGTAGTCATGAGTAGAGGACAAGAGTCAGGAAATGCGTAGGTGGTCATGAATTAGATCAGGGACCAAGGATTGCTCTGTTCTTGAACAAAATTTTGCGTCTATATCTTGAGTTTAGTATCTATTACTTCCCTGCTTGTGAAAGTAACTTCAGCATCTATATAGAGGGTTAAAGTATTGTGGTATTAGAATGGCTTTAGAGCAAACACATGCATGATATGCAGTGGCTACAATGATTTTCTAGTTTAGAGGATACTGCTTAGACTTCAGCATAAGGTTTAGTTGTATGAATATCTAAGAAATCATATCTGAAGTCTGTCCAGCATTGCAGCAGATGAGTAACAAAGAGGTGAAAGAAGAGAAACATTAGGAATCTTCCCTTGAGTTCTTCCTTAAGGTATTTGCAGAAGCTGCAGCACTAGAAGCTAATTTTATAAATCTTAGAACATGTTTCAATGAGTAAGCAATTTGACGTATATGCTTCGCCTTACTTCCTCCTGTCTACCTAAGTTAACAAGTGCCTTTTAAACCTTCACGAATGTTGGAATATGTACTGTAGCCATAACCTGATCAATCCTCCATTTTGAGTTGCTGAGAAGTACCTTGATAAACCACTAAACCAAGTACTGGCATAATTTACGTCACAAGCTACACAGTGCTACTATGACCAACGATGCTTGAACCATTAAGCTCCTATAAAGATATTGTTGCTTTTGAATGTCTTTAGCTACAATGCTACTTTATGTTTAGGGTCGGATCCTTTCTTACAAAGAAATGTGGATGATTTCTACCTTAAGAGACCTCAAGTTTTTGTAGCTAAAGAGATGCAGAAATCTGTTTTGCCTCTGATTTACCTTTGCTTTCAAATAGATACTGTCCTATTGAACAGTTTGATAGATAAGTCAGAATTGTATTTTTTTCAAATTTTTGAGAGTATTGCATGAAACCTTTAGCAAAATAAGAACGAAAGAAGTTGAATTGGCTTCACTTAGTAATGATAAAGTCAACTGAAATATCAGTCTGGAGTCTTACAACTTTTAATTACGGCCGATAATTTTTTTGAGAAATTATGCCTGTGCTAGTATAAAAGGAAATGAAAATTTGGAAGACCTGTAAAGAAACATTTTCTTTTTGACCATCTCAATTTCAGTTGCTTTAATTATTTTTTTATAGCCGAAATTGTTGTTTTCCTTGTTGCTTCTTTAGGTGGCTAGTGCAGCTTATGGCACCGATCATGTCCCAGCACTTGATATTATAAGGAAATTAAAGTCCACAAATGGACTAGCCATCGGCATCATCCTGAAACCTTTCAGCTTTGAAGGACGAAGGCGCTATGATGAGGTATTATGCTTTTTTTTTTGGGAAATGATGCTGATGAATAAATCTTTTCGTGGAAGGATATTAGGCGAAAAAAGACGAAGAGCGAAATTGATTCATGAAGGAAGCAATTTTATTTTAAAATCCTCATTGGTTGTATAGATTATGAGCCATTTGACCAGTGTTCGGGAAAGCGAGCGTTTCATCGCTTTAAGTGGTGAAGCGAAGCGAGGGTTCAGTGCTTCAGCTGGCTGAAGCGAGGCATGTGAAAAGAAGCGGCCGCTTCTGGGATAGAAGCGCGATGCGACCAGAAGCAGCAAAGCAAGAAAAGCAGCGCTTTTATTTTTAAAAAATTATAAGTGATCGATTTTAAAGAATAAAAAGAGTCGCGACTTACCTGGTCCTTAAGAAATCAGAATAATTAGGTTTCAGTGTGCTCTTTCCTTCCAGTACTTTTTCTCTTTTCTTTCTTCTTGTTCTTCTTCTTTCTGGTGCAGTGACACTGCTAGCCTAGGATTTTTCTTCTTTTTTTCTGCTCTGTTTATTACTCTGTTTTCCTTTTTCCTGTTTAGCTTTGATTATTAAAATTATATGTTGCTGAATAATTTTTTTTCTCAGATTAAAATATATATTGCTGAATTATTTTGTTTCTTAACAATGACTGAAATGTTGTTGAATTTTTTCTTAACAGTGATAAAAATATAATGTTGATTATTTTTCTTAAATCTTATCTGTGATTAAAAATGGCTGACCCAGCATGAAAATACGGGGAAAAAAGTAAGGGAGACCAATAGGACAACAATTGTGTGTCTGTTTTGTGACAAGACAACTAAAGGGGAACCTTTTTTTAGTTTTTAATATGAATTTTTGCTTATATATTTTGTCTTTATTTATTTTTGTCTTTTTTCTTTTAAATTGTGCTTCACTTCAATGAAGTGAGCGCGCTTCGCTTCACTTAAAGCCTGAAGCAAGACCTTGTCGCTTTTTTCTGCTTCGCTCTCCCCTAAACATTGCATTTGACAATGTTGTATGGACTAACAATTTGTTGTCCTACTTTAAAGTAATGAAGATACCCGAGATACACATATTGTACATGTCATACCTGTCAAAACATTGGTAAACCTATAGGAAGGGTGGTTTTATTTAATGTGTTCATGCATAAACAACTTGAAGTCTTAAACACGGTGTACTATATTGTAGGTCATATGATATGGTGGTATAGGTAGGCAATAACATCTAAGGATATTGGCCGTAGTGCATCATGCATTATGTTATCTAATGGGGAGAACTGACCAATGCTTTCTCATTCTTGTATTAAAACAAAGATCAATATATCAGACATGCCACCTTTATCAATAATAGTTTTTAGAATGATCAATAATAGTTTTCAAGGTAAACCTACTGATTCACAAAAAAATGAAAAATGGTAGACCTAGAAATGGCTTTTATGTGCCGTTTTATTTAATTTTGCTTCTATCTTCAATGGACAATGGAGTGCATTTTTAGAAGTTCAAAAGTTGGGGTTTATTTACGTTGAGGTTACATTAGGACTATTAAAGATTTTTATGTTTTGATTTTCCTTGATTGAATTTTAATTTTGGACCCATTTTCACAATATTACCAGCCTTGTCTTCGACCAATATTTTTGATGGCTCATCCTATTTACAGGTCACAGATCTGATTGACAGACTTCAAAAGCATGCAACTATTTGTATAGGTCAGTTGAACTTTGCATATTACTGTATTAGCTTATCTGCAGTTCATACAAATTGATGTAACCTAATGAAACATAAACTCTAATTCCTAGACGTCAGGGCCATGGAGTACTATATGGAAAAGTGTAGCCCCTACTAAGGTGAAGTGTTTCACTTGGTTGGTAACTAGAAGGGCTTGCCTGACACATGATAAACTTCAAAAGAGGGGAAAGATTATTGCCTCAAGATGTTATCTTTGTAAAGAGGCTCTAGAAACCAACAATCATCTGTTTCTCCACTGCAAAGTAACAACACAAGTATGGGCTCTATTCACCAATATAAAGAGCCTAAATTGGATTATGCCAGAACATACAGCAGACCTACTAAGTTGTTGGGTCAGAAGGGGAGGCAGTAAGAGCCAGAGGAGGTGGTGGAGAACAGTACCTGCTTGTATCTGGTGGATCATTTGGAAGGAGAGAAATCAGAGAATTTTTGTAGGGAAAGAATGCACTATAGAGAAGATTAAGTGGAAAGTAATTACCACTTTAGGTTTTTGGTGTAAA
>JAJOOR010002779.1:0-44533 GCA_036250505.1 Solanum acaule | reverse complement strand
TAAGGGCCATCGGTCCTAATTGAACCATATGACTGACATGACAAGTGAATACACATCATGAACTTTATTATAATGTCTATAAAACTTCTATTAAAATTCGAAATCATACAATTGTCATATTATCTTAACGAAATTTTTGACTTCTTCAATCAAATCTTCAATACCTTAATTAATAGCATCCCTTTGTCACCCTGGCTTACTACCTTTACCTATAGCTTGGTGACTCATACACGTGAAAATAATGTGTTTTAATGGCGCCATAAATACTTTATCGATGTAGGTGACATACGATCAACCTCTAAATAAGTTCATAAAAACCTAATGATGGTCAGGCTATATGAATATATGTGTCACGTCCCAAGCGTGGGTGAGACCAACAAGTACCATATGAATGTATTTGATACAACTATACACATAAATCATGACACGTCACACTTCATAAACAAATAGACATGTGACACAACTGACATGGCTCTAGTAACAAATATATATACATGTAAAGGCCATCGGTCCTAATTGAACCATATGACTGACATGACAAGTGAATACACATCATGAACTTTATTACAGTGTCTATAAAGCTTCTAATAAAATTTGAAATCATACGATTGTCATATTATCTTAACAAATTTTTTGACTTCTTCAATCAAATCTTCAATACCTTAATTAATAGCATCCCTTCGTCCCCTCATCTAAATTGCCCTTGAATTTCATCCACTAACCTTTTTCACTCACATACAAACATACATACATACATTTTGGACCATTGATGTGTAAAGTTCAAGAGTAAATTTGTCAGAAAATATATTCCTTATTATATGCTAACACTCTAATGAACAAACACAAGGAACCAACACTCACATAATAGGAAGTTCTTATCATTCATAGATTGTAAACATAAAACAGCCTATCAAATTGTACCAAGAGATTTCGAGTTCGAGTTTTACTGTCATGTCAAAAAGAATTTTAATGTGATTGGTCATAGAAAAAGATTAGGCATGCATCATATGAAATGACGTGTTGAAGACGTAATGAAATAAAGAACAGTGTGTGTCTTCACTTTAATAAATTAACCTTTTAGGTGAGATGATCATGATATTTCAAGAATATGATATCGAAGCAATCAGAGGTACTAAGTTTGAATCCCAATATCACTTATTAGTTATTACCATAAAAAAATCCATATTCTTGGCTCATGCATAATTTTTTTTTCTAGATCCGCACGTGAGAAAACGCATTGAAACATAGTTAAGTGTATTTTCTGTAACAACTTACGCTTAAAATGATCCATTATAGTGGGAAAATGCAAATTAAGTGAGAACCCAATTAATAGCAATGAATTAGCAATGAGAAACCGTGAAAATAAGGATTATAGCACTTTTAATTAGTCCTTGCTATATTTGAATGTACATTTAATTTTTAACTACTTGAAATATACATTTTTAATTTCTTTGCTTATGAATATTTACAAATTTTTTGAACTATTTACCTTTTTATAGTTAAATACTCATGAGTTTTGTTAAATTTATATTGTTACTTAGGAGTATAATATACTACTAAAAATAGTTCAAATGTATCACACTTCCTTGTGAAAGGGCCAAAAGAACATATTTTTAATGAACTGAAAGTTAAATGTATCGAGTCATAAACATAAAGATCAAAATCGGAGTTTACCAATAATGAAGGGACCAAAAGAATTACTCCCTTTGTTTTAATTTATTTTGTCCTACTTTTTTTTATAGGTTCATTTTGAAAAAAAATAATATTTTTTTTTCTTTTTAGCAACTTTTTAGTTTCTACCTTGCACATGACATGTTTAAGATCACGAGATTAAAATACGTTTTGATACATTTGACATATTTTTAATTTAAGACCAGAAGATTCAAAAGTCTTCTTTACTTTCTTAACTCTGCATCAAGTCAAAACTTGACAAACAAATTGAAATGAAAGAATAAAAGGTTTTTAGAGCTTTTTTTGTTTTGGATGGGGCAAATTACACATTTGGCCGATCGATTATATGTATATCATACATTAATATAAAAATATATATTTTTATTATTATTATTATTTTGATGGATGACTATTTATATAATATTTTTTTTCAAGATTTCAAAGAAAGTTCCACAAACAAACCCTTCACTCTTCCAATATATATTCTTAGTAAAATCAACAATGTATTTTTCTGTTCTTATTTCTGCATATCGTCTTTGACTTTTGCTTTAGTTAATTAACTCAATTAATAAATGAATCTGATACATCATATTATTAAGGATTGACAGGTAATTCAAAGCTTAAATTCTCGAATATAATTAACAAGTTATTGGAGAATCCTTATCACTTTGATTCTAAACTATTCTATATTCAATTCATAAGTATAATTCCTTTCATTTGTTTAAATCATCTTCAACATGATGAGTACTACTTTTATATTTTTCTAATTAAATTTAGTATATTCCTTTAATTAAATTTAGTATATTCCTTTATGATAAAACGAGTAGAATTAATGTACAAAATGTTTGTTTTCGGCGCGGATTAAATTGGAATAAAGATGAAAATTATAACTTTTAATCGTTTTAATTGACTACTTTTTTTTTTAGAATGAGAAAAGGTAGAAGATAAGAACATTACTATATTCACATAATTTCTTTTGGGAAGGGTAAGCATATTACCGTAACTTTAATTGGAATATAACTTAGAGAAAAAGTTGTGTTCAATCATATATTTTTTATTTAAAGAGTCAACTATGATGAGTGACATGAAGCAAATTAAAAGTGTTTTAGATGCCTCATCACAATTTTAATATTTTTTTTATTTGATATAAAAATACAAAGTGATTTCTTTTCATTTGTTAGTCTTGGTGCCTGATATCTCATGAAATTAATCGTGATGTGCGAAAGCTGATTCGAACATTATAAAAAGTATTTGTATACTTATTATTTTTTTGTTTGTTAATGGAAGTTTTCGTCTAATAATTGTAAGTTATTATTTATTATAATTTACACTAACGTTGTAAAATAATATTTATAGAATCATATAATTTAAAGAAAATGATAGGCAACTTTTTAGAATGTGCGTTAATTGTTGGTAACGTAACGTCATAAATTACATTAATTAATAATATAGTTTTATTTTTTTGCTTTACAAGTACATATATAACTTAAAATTCGTTTTTAATTGATATGAACATGTCAATAGGTGATATTCTCACTAATTTTATGAAAGATGTAGCGGAATAGAATTTAACAAAATAGTTATTTAGGGACAATAAATCTTTCTTTTATTATCTTAAAAACATCTAATGACAATTAAGTTAATGTCATCTGCATTCAGAGACACTAAAACTTTTACCGACGTTTATATAGCGTACTGCTGATTATAAATACACATACTTATCATTATTGTTTTAATCTTCTATTTTTCTTTACATAATTTTGATTTCACATTATAAAGTTGTAAATTAAATTTGTGGTAATAGAATATATATATAGAATTTTGATATTCCTATATAGAGGCATTCCAAATTCTGATACTTATTGCAGTTGGTCGGTTTAGACAGTTGGAAAGTTTATGATAAGAATCATTTAAAATTTAAATTATTAAAGATGAAACATTTCTTCTTTATATTATGTTACGTCAATATTACGCTATGCTTAATTTAATTTGTATGGACTAATTTTTTTTCTTAGCAATATATGTAGAAATTTTTAATTTGTTGATAATTGATGACTATAGAATTAATTTACACAAATCCCCAACATTCCTGTTCTCTTTTTATTCAATCTTTTCTTATGTATGGCTAAACATGCATGGTGTATAACACATTAATACATAAATATATTTAAAATACTTATCCAATTTTATTTATATAATTTAAAAAATTAAATGATGAAAGGTTTTATCATGATTGTATTTTTATTCAAAAATATTTTCTTAGTACAAAAGGTTTTCTTCATAAATGAACTCTCTTCTATCTGTCTTTTTTTACGAAAAAAAAATGTTTTAAACTTATATTCTTCTCGTATCATGACACTATAACATTCACAAATCACAATAGGTAATCGTTTAAAGAATCTTACCTAAGTGGAGAGTATTTCCATAATAATTCATTTTTTTCCATTTAATTATAACCTTTAAATTATAATTAATTTTTCACATAACGTCTTATTATTTCGATCTGAATATATAAAAGCAAGTTGGTGGTTATTGTCATTAGCGATGTGAATAAGAAGAGTTTAGAAGGCGAAACGTGGCATACACTACACTCACAGCTTGTGGTGGGGTTTTTGAGATATCATTTTGTCAATATTGTAATGGATTTTTCTGCTACATATAATATATAAAATTTAATATATAGTATAGTATTTTTCACTTTTAAATCTTTGTGAAACTTTCAAGGTGATGATGAAGGAAATCATGTTTTTATTTGGTGGATTATTATTGTGGGCTGTCCCTACACAAATTAAAGTGTCTAGTGTAGTACTCAATTCATTATCTTCTCAATTATTATATAGACTTCTACATTTCATACACACCCCTCTTTTAAATTGAGTGACTATATAATAACTATTAATTATTATCTCTTTCACTCATTTGTCCTAATTATTGCCACTTTAACAACCTTAATTAGTTGTTGACCCTAATCTAACCCCCCCCCCCCCCCCCTTTTATTGAATTGATAGTGACCGTCCATCATCTCTTTAGTACCACACCTAATTTGTTATTATTATTATTTTTTAAAATATGATAAAAGCAAAGAAAAAGCTAATATACAGTGAGGATTTCATAATTTTCTTGTTGAAGATGAACATTCTTTGTGACATCCTCCTAATAGAGACAACTCCATCCATGTGGGAGTTCTTGTGGGTTTTTTTTCTCCTTCGCTATGCATTCGATATTTGAAATTTATTAATTTGATCATTTTAAATTCG
This sequence comes from Solanum acaule, assembly GCA_036250505.1. Lineage (NCBI taxonomy): Eukaryota > Viridiplantae > Streptophyta > Magnoliopsida > Solanales > Solanaceae > Solanum > Solanum acaule. Next base: position 39,605 of record JAJOOR010002779.1, on the reverse strand, counting down.
ATAAGATTCTTTATAAGATATTCTCGATCCATGCGCAAGCTCAAACACTCCAACTAATTAATTTTAGTGTAAAAATTTGCTTTAACTTCCAATTTGATCAGATACTATTAAGAGTATTACCACACCTACATGTAGCTTCTCTTTCTTTTCAACAACTAATTAACGTACAATTTTGTTCAAACACCCAACAATCTCCCCTAGGATTAAGCTCTGTGTGATCCATCACTTCACACAAGCTTATCTAAAAGTTAATCGTGTGTCACCCACATCAACCGAGTGTTTATAGTCATTAAAGCCCACCAATTTTTGTTGTTGTTGTTGGTATATACGTCTCCAAAGCTAGAGGTAGAGATGGCAAACCGGTCAATAGATGGACAAAGGCGCTAAGCTAGGCTCCACGTCATCAACCCACCATTTTCATAAATCATTAGCTCTGATATCACTTATTATTAGGCTAATAAAATCCAAAAATACACTTATCATGATATGATATTATCTGCTTTGAATCAAATCCACATTTATATATGTGAACCCCAAGTTTAGTGCATCTATAAGGAGTTGGTTAAGTGTAATTAAGTTATGTGTGACTCTGAATTAAGTGAAGGCTACTAGAATTTGGTTAAGTGTAAAATTATGAAAGGATGTGTGAGATTTGCAAGTCCTTATCAACAGTTAGTGGTCATAGATGATACTGTATTAGGTTGTGATAGCCACTCTTTATTTAATAGTAACTAATGCTAATCCACACTTAATCCTTTAACACTTTGTTTATCCAAAAGAATTAGTGAACGTAATCCTTTATTTTGGGCTTATTTGGGACATTGCTAATGACACTTCCATTGATCACCTCATTCAAATCCACAATTGCAGCATGACGCAACACATCAACTTTAATTAACTTTTTTTCTTAATTCATTCCTAGTTACTAATACTTAAATACTAGTACTTACTTTTAATCAACACTACCTAGCTCATCAACCAAAATTAAATGCATTAACGTAACCGTTCACAAGAATTATACAAATATTAATAATATAAACTATATATAATATTATTTTATGTGCATGTGGTAGTTATTTATGTACTTATTTATTATTTTATCTTCAATCTTATATAAAATTAGTGAATTTGGCCGCGCTTTGCGCGGTCATTTAAAGTTATTTAAATTTATTATACCATCTTTTTATGAAAATAAAATTACTTTTAAACAATATATATTTGAGTAATTGACAATTGTAAATTATATAAAAGATGGTGTCAAATTTTTAAGAAAATGTAAGTTACAGAAATTAAAAAAAAACGAAAAAAGTAAAAAGAACGAATTGAAGATAAAATTACCAATAAAATAATAATCATTTTTTTTTTGCCTATAGAAGGTACTACATCGTCACTCCTCCACAAATCAATTTTATACAAATTACAAAAATCAATGAGTTTATCAAATAAAATTCATACGATATCAAAATGAATTCATTCATCAAATTATCTAAGAATCACAAATAAAAGTATTTTTACTTATAATTTCTTTGTTGTATGATATAAAAGAATCACAATTTGTGAAGAATAATGTCTACAAATTTTAGTCTTTTATTTTTAATGTATTCAATTAAATCTTTTATTTTTTTAATATATAATATTGTATACAAAGTACTTATCAAGTTTGTGACGTATACTTTTTGAAAATGTAATCGTCATTAATATATTTATATGCATCTAACCCTAGGTTCTTTTATTTGAGTTTTATATTATAAAACATGAAATAAACTAAAAAAAGAAATAAATGATACAATCTAGTTTCTTTTTCATTTTAGTTTTTTTTTCTTTTTCCTAACACGTTAATTATTCGTCTCTCCTATTTATAACTTTTATTTTCAAAGTTTTCTCTCAAAATAGAAGTCATTTTCTTTCATATTCTACTTTATTTCTTATTATTTTTATACAAAAATGATTGTGTCAATTACTACTCCTTCATTTATTTATATACTTCAATATTAAAATTAAATTATCTTTTATTTCATAACACTCATGACTTTTAATGATCATAACTCCTAAATTATATTAATATATATATATAATACATTAGATATTCATATATTGTCTTATAAATAAAAGCATTACAAAATTTTGTTACAATATATTTTTTAAATTATTATTATATTATTATAATATTATAATAAGAATATTATTATTATTGTTATTATTTTTATTGTTATTTTATTTTGTTACAGTATATATATACTCCAACATAGTTTTTCTTTTTTCTCCATTCCTTTGGTACTTTTTTTTTTATTTCTCCTCTTTATGTACTAACTAATTAAATTAATAAATGTTTTATGCTTGTGTAAGAACCAATCCACGTATATTAGAGAAGTGATCTTCTAATTCTGCCCATGACTATGAATTGAATTTGTATGACAACTTAGAAGTCATTTCCTTTCTTATTCTACTTATAATGAAATAAAATTAAAATACCCTCTTTTTTGTTTTAAATATTATTTCTTGTCATTTAAATAATTTATTATTATTCTCTATAAATTTAGGGAGAATATATATGGAACATAGTAAGACTTATATATGGAATAAAATAAATGGATCATTCTTTAAATATCAAATTTTAATTTGGTAATATTATATATTGGAACACTGAGACTTATATATGGAACAAAATAAATAAATCATTCTTTGAATTTAAATTTTAGTTTGACAATATTATATATATGAAACAATGTAAGACTTATATATGGAACAAAATAAGACTTACATATGGAACAATATAAATAAATCATTCTTTGTATATTAAATTTTAATTTGACAATATTATATATATGGAGCCTTTTCTTTTTCTTCTTTTTCTTGACATCTTTATTTTTCTTATCCCTCTTTATTTGTTTTCATTTTCCTTTCTCTCCTGTAGTACTTTATATATTTCCTTTTTGTCTTCTCTTAATGTTAAGCAAAATCCCTCAATATCAATTTTTTCTTGAAATATTGTCACTTTTTGTCATACAAATTAAGTATTCCAATGAAAAAAGAAGAAGAGGACAAAAGAAGAAAAATAACAATATTCATACAAGGGTTTGAGTTGAAAATTATACCTATCAAATTAGTTGTAGATTCAGACTAAAACTTCTTCAAAAGTTTCAATTCTTGCATCTCTTCTTCTTCTTGCTTTACTCTTGGATGTCAGTCAAATTTCAAATGCTTAGCAGTAGCCCGGTGATGCCTTTTGTTATATCACATGAATGGTGTTTGGTATCTTGAAAGGTGATCAATGAAGAGTTATTTTGATCCAACAATACTACAAAAGTGCAAGATAGTAGTACTGATCATGCATTAAGATGGTGAATATATCATTTATAACTTTATTATATAGTTGTTTTCTCATTTAATGGTACAGAAACCTTTCAAATTTTATAATTAAATAATGCGGAATATTATGTTGTAACTGAAAAAATAAAAATAAAGAGTTTTTTCTTATTATAAATGGTGAGGATTGATTTTAACATTGATATCTTTTTGTAAAGGTTTTTAATAAGTAAAAACATTTGGACAATTGTCTACAATAATGTTCTTTTATTATTTAGTCTTTATTGATGAATTAAGAGAGGTCATAAATCATTCTTGATTACTATATGACTTGATTATGTATTTATTGGATGAGTCTTTTATTAGTATATTTTATTAATAAATTGGGTATAAAAATGAATTAAAAAATGTTTAAAAAAGAAAAGGAAAAAATAGGAATGGTGGCCATTGAGGCATGCCACATAAGCGGGCTGAAGATCCTCCTTTATATATATATATATATATATTTGTGCATACAAATGTTTTCATAACTATTAGTTATGTGAATTTTTAAATTACAAACCAAATATCGTAATAGCCTATTAGGTGTGCTAAAATTTATACATAACAAAAAAAAAAAGCTACCAAACATCATACTACTTATACATAATTTAATACTAGCATAATTTAGCTTCTAATAAACGACCCCTTAATTGTTTGATTTGCCTTATAAGATAAAAATAACCAAGACACTCTCTCTAAAGTGATTTAATTTCTTGTATAAAGTTCCCTTGCAAAAACACACGCTACACCAAAAATGATCTTTAACGGCAATAGTTTAATTACTGCTAAATATATTTTTTAGAGGTAATTAACACTCTTTGTAAATGTTCCTAAAGTCTATAGCGACATTGGATCTAATGGTAATAAGCTAATGCCAATAAAGACTTTATTTCTAACTACCAAAAAGAAAAATGCAAAGTTAACTTTGTCTAAAGCAATTTTATGATATATATGATCATGTGAAATCACAGTCCGAAATGCCAAAACAAAGAAGAAAGGAGGGGCACACATTGAAAGGATTACACGTTTCTTGAAAATCACTATATATCACAATCAATAATATTTGACAAATCTAATTTTGAGAGATTTGATTTCTTTTTGCATTTGATACAATCTTTACCTAACTACCTAGCATGCTTAGTTTACTAAACTAGGCTTGATTTTAAGTTCACTCATTGGGCAAAATGGATTTTCTTTTAGTAAATATATATCATTAATTTCTAGATATGAATATATGACGACATGGGGAGCTAGTTAGGTCAAGAGATTTATCAAACACTTTTTAACGAAAAATTATACTGTTTATTTATGATAGATACATATAGTAGATACTGAATAATCTTTGACTTTTCGTCTGTTTATTTTTTCTTATTTTTAGAGAAAATTTTGATTTTGCGTCACTGCATTCTTGATCGTATAGTCCCTACATAGCGACTAGTGCTTCTATATATTATTATTATTATTATTATGTGTGTCGACAATCTATTCCTTCAACATCAAAGAAAGGGACAAGTCCGAGGTCCATGCATTGTGGAGAGAGAGATATTAGGTATTCTTACTTCTTACTTTTTTTATGGACCTAAAAGATATATATTGGGTGCATTATTGATTTAACTTAGAGAAAGGGGCAAAATATATCTTCGAATTATTCAAAAAGGGTCGGTTTTACTTTCCGCTATATTTTTGCTAAAAAAATACGTTTTATCAATATGTTTTGGACTCAGAAATGCCCTCCAATATTATCAAAATAGCTCAAAAATATCCTTATTACAAACAATTGTTCAAAAATAAGGGGAAATAGATCAATTTTGCCTTTGAGCAAAAGAAAAAAAAAAAGACTTGATAGTTTAAGAAGTCTTTTTATCTTATTAAAAATGTGATATTGTTATTGTATAAAAGATAAATTCTTGTATTTATTAAACACAAATATCAGTAGAAGGAATATTCCTTTGTAAAGAACGTATTTTTCTATTAAAAAAAATTAGAAATATTCTTCATATCGAACTCATCCTAAATTTTATAAACACTTCTAGATTACCTCTTTTCATACAGAGTCTCTAAATTGTAGACATTATAAATTAGGTAAAATAGACTATATATGAATTAGTGTACCACTTATAATTGAGGATATATAGTTGAGTTTTTTTTAATCTCCTATAGAATTGGCACTTTCAACCACATGGAGACCTAACACTTGTTCATCAAACAGCCAATATAATAGTTGCCCTACCCTTTAACTTTAGCTTTAATTGTGTGATAGTAAAACAAGCTATGCAAACTTTAAATTTTGCTAACCGACATTATATATTCCACCCAATTTCTAGTAACCTACTAATCTATGATGAAAGTAGTAGTTATATAATGTTCATAAAAATTATCTTGTTAGATCTAATTGAGATTCACTAATAGAAATGGAAGGTTTTTTTTTCCACCGTGTGAATTGATTAAAAATTATGTTGTAAAACATGATTTTTCATTCATTTTCTATTGAATCTATAACAAATTCAGTCTACTAGTGATATTGTCTGTTTTGTGTTGGTAAGACCCTGCTTACTTTAGACCCAATATATCTCTTGTGTTTGGCTGGTGTGAGACTTCTTATCTTATGTTGGGGTGTCACATACACCCCCCCTATGGAATCAGAGTCCTCGATGAGATTTGCCTAGATTCAGCACTAAGGTTTGCGCCGCCTTATCAGGATTTGTCTAAGCTGAGTAGAACTTTGTCCCATATTGATAAGGTTGACACATGAGTGACTTTGATATCATTTATAATGGTCCAACCCGCTAGTGATATTGTTCATTTTTGGCCTAGGCCCGCACGACTTTAAAATTTTTCACTAGTTGGTAAGGCCTGCTTACTTATAGACCCAACATCTCTCCTGTGTTTTGCAGGTATAAAATTTATTATTTTAAATTGAGGTGTCACAAAATCAGTTCACTAGAAAAATACATGATGGAATTAAATTCTCACTGAAATAATGGGGAACTTCCAAACATTTTCGTATGAAAACATTTGTTATTATATTTCTTTTTCTTAGCGATTCAATCAAAATTTATATATGAAAATAGTCACTAAATATTTTTCAGTGAAATAATAGTAATTTTATGATGAAATCTCATTCGAAATAATGATCCAAAATAGTGAAACAACATTAATTTAAGGGAAAAGGGTAAAAAAAAAAAAAGTCCTTAAACGGTGTGAAAGGAACAAAAAGGTCCTCAATTTATAGTTTGGCTCAAAAATGCCCTTGCCGTCAATACTTTGGTTAAAAAATGCCCTGCAGTCAATACTTCGGTTCAAAAATGCCCCTGTAGTCAATAATTTGGTCCAGAAATGCCCCTATAGTTACTAAATGGGTCAAAATGTTATTTTTCGAATACATATATAATTATTTTTCTTTTTAAACACATCTTCTTCCTAATCAAAATAGTATTAAAAAACCATGTTCTTGTTTTCTTTCTTTTAAAATCACTTTAACAAATAAAAATGTAAGATTTTTTTTTCTTCTTAATCTCATTTTATAAATTAAAATAGAATAACTTCATGTACCCTTTCAATAGATAATATGTCCTATATAATATCATCGTATATCCATCATTAGATTTATATTTGTGTAACGATAAAAATAATAATTATAATAAAATAAGAAATATTTTTATATTTTATTTTATTTTCTGAATTGAAGTAAGATAAAGATTTGCTAATTTTAAAAAGATATTATTAGAAAAATGTGTTAAAAAGAAAATAAACAATATATTATTTTGCAAAATGAGTATTTTTGACCCATTAAATAACAATAAGAGTATTTTTGGACCAAATTATTGACGGTAAGGGCATTTTTGTTCCTTTCGCATAGTTGAAGGGCATTTTTGACCATTTTTCCTTAGTTTAAAGGGATAATACATAAAAAAAAACCCTGAACTTGGCACGAGAACTTACTTTAGTACTTAGACTACACGGGTGCTTATATACCCCCCCCCCCCTCCCCCTTAACATATTTGATGTGAATTATTTTCAACCCTCCGAACACCAGCCCAGTTGAAGGTTGGGCATTGTTACACACACGCGTTTTCATTCGTCCACGTAGCTAAGTGTTTAAAAAATATCTTACCCGTTTTATATAACCCCATCCGTTCCTAAAATAGAACCCGACCCATTTCTAAACAAATGTCCCTAAATCTCTAAGCCCAATTCTCATTCTCTCAAATCTACAAGACCTAATCTGAAGGTTTTTCTTTCGTTAGCGTGAAGGATTTGCTGAGTTTAGGGTTTTCGTGAAGAAACAAAGTTACCAGGTTAGTAATCTTCATTTAGATGGTCGTAACATTTGACTGAGTTTAGGGTTTTCGTAAAGCTTAATTTTTTTATCTTTTTAGTTTGACGATGGATGTGTACGTCACTTTAAGGTTTCACCATGGTGGAAAACTAAAGCAAAAACCTCGTATTAAGTATGAAGGAGGTATTGTCACTGATTGTTTTGATGTAGATGTTGATAAATTCTCATCCTTTGAATTTGTTGATATAGTTAAAGAAATCGGCTATAACTGTTTTGCTTGTGCTGTTTATATTAAACCACCTAAATGTCGATATGTTGTTGAAGTTAAAAGTGATAGGGATATTATGGGTATTGTACCTCAGTTTAAAAATGGAGATATTGTTGAACTTTATGTGACTCATTTAGTTGAAAAAGATATTGTCCCCCCCCCCCCCCTCCGAAATTGGATATCTAAATATGTGGGTGGGGAATCTAATACTACTTTCGAGGGTAGTGAAGGTTTAGGGTTTGAAGAGGCTACATAACCTCAAGAACCTATTGTGGGTGAAAATTTGGGTGAAGTGTTGGGTATGACTTCTGCTAGTGTTGAAGAGGACTTGGGTAGGGCTTCCGTTAGTGTTGGAGAAGACTTGGGTGGTACTTCTTCTGCTGTTGCTGCATCTGATATTCCAGAAATTGGGTCTGATTGAAAAAGCGAAACAGAAGCAAGTGATGATTTAGACAATGCAGATTTGTCTGATGAAGGAAAAGATGAGTATGGTAGTGATGTTCATGAGGAGGTTATAAATATTAGGAAAGAGAAAAGGGTTGCTAACAAAAAAGAAAAAAAAAGGGGCCTCTAGATTTGAAGGAGTTGATTTGGGACATGATGAATATTTATCCAAGAAACAAACTACTTTAGAGGGTAAGATAGCTGGAGATGAGCCCTACTTTGATTCAGATGAAGCTATTAGTTTTGAAATAGATACTGATGAAGATGTTAATGATGAAGATGAGGTTGAACAACCTATAAGAAGACAAAGAAAAGCAAGAAGAGCAAAAAGAAATACCAAGAAAGTTGTATTTGATCCTACCAGTCAGTTAATAGTTTGGGAGACTGATCTTGCTTTTGAAAGTGTTAAGCAATTTAGAGAAGCTATTACTAGATATACAGTTCAAGAACATATTGAATTAGATAAATATGTTAATGAAGCAACTAGGGTGAGGGTAAGGTGTACAGTTGGTTGTCCATAGTTGTTGTTTGGAAGTATTGATTCAAGAACGGAGATTTTGTGGTGAAGAATTATAATTCAGTACATAAATGTAATGGAACAACCAAAAATAAATTGGTGAATTCAAAGTACTTATCAGTAAGGTACAAGGACATAATTATTTCTGAGCCTGCATTAGAGTATTTCAGTTTCAAATTTTAGTGAAGAAAGAGTTGGGGGTGTATGTGGGGAGGATTGTAGCAAGGAAAGCTAAAAACATTGTGTTGCAACAAATTATGGGTGATCATGTGGAGGAGTTTAAAAGAATTTTAGATTATAGAGATGAGCTCTTAAGGGCTAATCCTGGCAGCACATGTGTGGTGAGACTTAATGAAGAAACTTTTGAAGGTGGCAGAAAAATGTTTCAATCATTTTACATATGCTTTGGCGCTTTAAAGAAGGCATTCAAAGCTTGAGCTAGATGATGTATAGGATTTAATGGTTGCTTCTTGAAAGGTCTTTCTAGAGGTCAATTATTTGTGGCTGTTTGTAAGGATGGGAACAACCAAATGCTACCACTAGCATGAGCAGTTGTTGAGGTTGAAAGCATATTCACTTGGAAATGGTTTGTCAAGCTTGTAAGAGATGATCTTGAGCTAGGAGATGGAACAGAATTGACAACCATTACTGATATGCAGAAGGTATTTTTATTTTCTTTTTCATTAATTCGTTTATTTTCTTTTTCATTTATTCATTAAGTTAGATCTCATGTTATTCTAAATTTTGTTAATGGGTCTTGACAAAGTTATAACTACACTTCTTTCAAATGCAGAACAAAGAATGTGTGCAAGACATGTTCTAGCCAACTGGTCTAAGAATTGGAAAGGCATTGAAAAAAGAATCTGTTTTTGGAGATGTGCCAAATCTACATATGAACAAGAATTAAGAAGAAATTTGGATCATATGGAAAAGTTAGGTGATAAAATATGTGATGACTTGCTGTAGTACAATACATAGAGGTGGTCTAAATTATACTTAAAGTGTTTTAGTTGTTGTGATAGTGTTGATAACAACATGACTGAAAGCTTTAATTCATGGATTTTGGGGCCAAGACACAAAACTATCATCACAATGCTTTAAGAAATAATGATCAAAGTGATGAGACGAATATGACAACTGAGGGAGTTCTGTGATACTTGGATAACAGACATATCTCTAATGGCCCTAAAGATATCGACAGAGAACACAACAAAGTCAATGAAGTGTACCTTCAATGAATGGTGAATATGGTTTTGAGGTTAAAGACAGCTGGGGTAACATATTTGTTGTGAATCTAGGCAATCAAACATGTACTTGTAGATCTTGGATGTTTAAAGGTATACCTTGTTGCCATGCTATAGCTGCACTTCATTTTAGAAAATTGGAGCCCATTAACTATGTTGCACATTGGTATAGCAAGGAGACTTATCTCAAGATCTATAGTCACTACATTCAACCAATTACTAACATGGAAATGTGGCCACACCTTTTTGTTATGCCACCTGTTATAAGAACACTACCAGGAAGGCCCAGAAAGTGTAGGAGAAAGGAGCAGAGTGAAAACAAAATAGGAAAGTTGTCCAAGAGAGGTGTTGAGATAACCTACAGTCTTTGTCATGCAAAGGGTCATAATAAGATGGGTTGTCATTTGAATAATCAAGTTAATACATGCAGAGGAAGAAGTAGGGGGAGAGGAAGACAGACTAGTTCAACAAGGTCAAGTGTTGGTTCTTCTACAACACCAACTAAATCACAATCAAGCACAAAGAGAGAAAGAGGTCGACTAAGAGGTTCTACAAAACAAGTAATGTTTATAGTAATTGATTTAGTTGTTATTTTACATCTTAATCAGTCTAATATTTTTGTTAATCAACTTATGTTGTAGGCAAGTGCTACTGGAAGGGGAAGAGGAACTGCAACTGATAATGGAACAGGGATTAGTGTTGCTGCTGATGATTTTGGTGCCACTAGAAAGAGAAGAGGAACTGGAACTGGTTTAGCTGGGAGAAGAAGAGCAACTGGTGTAGCTGCTACTGCTACTAATGTTCCTGGTGCTACTGGATGAGGGAAGAGGCCAATAATGGTTTGAATGGGGATACTACACAGAGTGGTTTTACAATCCACAATGTATACACTTTTCAATTTTAACTTATTAAGCATCTAAGACAACATATTTTTGTGAATCTAGCCTGGAATGCCTATGAACTCTTCAATAGTGACTGGAAATCTTGGGCATCATAAACCAAGATTAGGCTTAAAATGAAAAGGAAAGGTTGTTGTAACTCAACAAGGTCTTCAAGAGATGAGAGAAAACAAAAGAATGAGAACAAGGTCCAATGTTGCTAAAGTTTGATATGGAGACTGTTTTAGTTTGATATTTTAGCTATTTTTGGAACAATTATGCAGTTGTGACTGCTTTAATTTGATATTTTAGCTGTTTTTGGAATAACTATGCAGCTGTGACTGCATTAGTTTGATATGTTTGTTTTTTAAACAATTATGTTGCAACTGTGACTGCATTAGTTTGATCTATGTTTGTTTTTGAAAAAATTATGCAACTGTGACTGCATTAATTTGATCTATGTTTGTTTTTGAAACAATTAAGCAACTGTGACTGCATTCATTTGATATTTTAGCTATCTCTTTTTGAAACAATTATGCAGCTAGTTTTGCATTACTTTTATGTGTACAATTATGCAGTTGTGACTGCAATTTAGTGAATGCAATTGTAAATAAATCACAAATAAAAAACAAACAAGCAAATTACATTAAGAGACTAAGAAGAACACAAAGTTCATTACAAAAGAGTCTTGCATCTAACATAAACAGTGCTACACTACACCAACATTGATCTCATTACATCAAGAGCTTAAGGTAACTTCATTGAACCTTTCTTCATATTTATCATCCAGATCCAATAGCTTATAGCTATAACCATAACACAACAACAAGCTACAACAAAAAAGAGCACATGCTGCCATGTTCTTCTCCATTTATTCTGCATTCCTTTCATCTTCTCAACCTCTTCTTGCAACATTTTCAATTTCATACCTAGGCAATCATCATCTTGTTTGAAATCTCCAGGTTTGTCAACTTCTTCAGTAACCTCAACCAATTCAAATGCAGTGACTGATGTTTGAGAGGATTCTACTATATTCTCAAGCTCACCCAATTTCTATATTAGTTTAGGAATCACAAATTTCGACCTCGAATCAATATTTTCTTTATTCTTCCAAGACCAAAAGTGGCAAGATCTAGGACCCTTCAATAATGCAAAAGGATGAAGGAATTAGTGGTTAATCAAAATTCTTAATCGGCTAGAAAAATGAAACAAAAATGATTTTTACCCCATAATAAGGACATGACCAATATCTTCTTCCGGGGTTATTTGAAGTCCAAGATGTTTTCAAACGCACCACAAGTTCATGATTACAATAAAAAAAATTCTTCGTAGTATAATCATCTTCTTCCATACAAAGGTTTGTCAAGTTAATTGTTCGCATTGTGTGCACAATTTTGTGCAAGAAGTAACGAGAATCTAAAAAAACAGATAATAAGGAAAAGGGAGGAAATAAAATTCAAAATAATAAATGAAGAAGAAGAAGTTTGAATAACAATTATTCCTTCAAAGATTCAACTTTTAGGTTTGAAGAGCTAAGATTTGAGAAAGATCAAGAAAAAAAAATTAGGTCACCATTTTTGGATGATTGGATTGGTGAGGGAGAAGAGGAAATTAGGGTTCTTTAAAAGTGAAGGTGGATCTTCAAAACGTAATGGGTCGGATATTACCATTGGAGGGGTAAATTTGATTTTTAAAAAATGTTAAAAGATGAATAACGCGCCGTTCTAAGCTGTATCAACACGCGCACAAGGCTGGTGTTCAGAGGGCTGAAAATAATTTACATCAAATATGTTAAGGGGGGTATATAAACACCCGTGTAGTTTAAGTACTACAATAAGTTCTCGCGCCAAGTTCAGAGTTTTTTTTTTTTTATGAATTTTCTCTAATTTAAAGGGAAAAAGTTTCGTTGAGTCTCCCACATTGGTTAAGGGAGGAAGGATTTGATCTCTTTATATGATTCGGATAATATTGAGCTATTTTTTGAAGTTAAGCTAGACTTAATATTCATTTCTTTATTGTGTTCAAAATTGTCCAAATAATTTGTAAAAATGATTAATTTTACCATTTGATAATAGTTTGGTTAAAAAATGCCCTCATCATTATCAAATAGGCATACATATGTCCTTGTTTTCTAACTCAGCTAATAGAGTTATTAATAAAATATAATGAAAAAGATTTATAATATTTTCTCTGTGTGATTTGCAAAATAATTACTTTTGACCTCCGTTTATTAATTTAGATTAATATTATCCTCTTTTTTTTTTTACTAATGGCTCCATTATGGACCTTAATTTGTGCTTATTAAGACCATAACATACCACTTGACAATTAAACTCACTCATATTTCGATAATTATTTTATGAACAGGATTACGGAATTAGATTTTTCTTTTAAACTTGCATACTAATAAATAACTACTATCTATAGACCTAATTGGCCTTAAGTAAATCACACAACATGAACATTTTATAAGTAATTAATACCTAAATATTTAGTCTATCCTATAATTAATTAATTATAACGTGATTAATTAATTAATTAATTATGACATGATTAATTATTGCACCTCCTTTGAAATAGTACACACACAAAAAAGGACACATTTTTGTTAGATTACATGTGCAATGTAAGGTGACAAATTGGTTAGCATGCTTCAAGATAAGGGTTACCACCAACCTCCTAATAATTGAATAAAAGAAATCAATTCCTTTTAGTGCTATATGATAATAAAAGAGGAAAACTTAATTCATTTTGTTTTATATGATATTTTTTTTCTTTCTTTAATCAATTCTAAAAAAATGATATCTTTATATATTTAAGATTTTTTTCATATTATTTTAAAAGTTTTATCTTTAATATCTTATCGATCTTGAAGTAAATGAATTAAAAAGAAGTAAAGAAATGAGATAATTCTTGCTTAAACTATATTATAAACAAATTTTCAGTTCCTCTTCACATCCTTAATAGTCACGGAAAATATCATGTCATATTTAATTAAGATTACAAATTCCAACGATACCTTGAATTCTGATGTACATATATTTAAAAAAATTGCATCTTTAAATTAAATTATATACTCAATCATACATTGACATATAAAATAATAAAGCTAAACTTAGATTACTTAACACTTTCAATAGTTGAATGGATCGTATTTTATCAGGATTAATTCTCTGCGGTCTTTCAACTAAGAATTATTTTCTCATAAAATTACATTTTTTCTTGATTTTAAATTTATTTAAAAATTAATAATAATATACTCAAATAATAATTATTAGTTGAATGACTATGTGCGGAAAAATTGAGAGTATCCGATCAAATGATAAAGAATAGACAAAGAGCAAAATCTTTTACATATAAAGTGCAAATTAATTGTCATGTTTCATCCACACAATTGGCAAGTTTATCCTTATGACTAGTTTGCGTCAACCTTGTCATGAAAATCTATGAGAATAGTACTACACAAACACAACTTTATTATGATTACTTAATAACGTTATAAATATATGTTATCTTAATTTTGTCAATGCCATCTCATCAAGTACCTAATAATGTGTGTTAAAATCATGATGAAATTGGTGATAAACTTATTAAATCTATAACTTAGATATAATCATAATGTTTTGATGCAACTTGTCTTGTTGCTACACGATGGACTACTTAGAGATAATTAATTTAAAGCTTAATTAAAAATTTCATGATTTGGTCCTTTAATGTATAACTAATTAATTCGTTGCTTATAATAATTAATTGACTCGAACTCATATATATATATATATATTCAACAAATGTCCAAGTGGAATTCTTCCTTAGTTCCTTATTTGGTAATGAATGTCCTTTACACTAAGGTAAAAAATAAATATGGAGCAACGATGTCATGACGCATTAGCTAGATATTCAGGAATTATTTTTTTAATGATCGTATGATATTGATGAGATACCATTAATAATAAAAAAAATGGAAGGAAGATCTTCTCGAAGATGATCATTCTCTATCCTGGCACGAGCAAAACATTAAAAAGTTGAATATATATATACATGCATAACAATATATTCAAGAATACATGATTATCCAATTTGATGGACTGTCCGCAAAAAAAAAAAAAAAAAAGTTTAAAATGATTGTATGACAAGACACCATTGATGAAAAAGAATGAAATGAAAATATACCCAAAGGTGATCACTAAATAAAAAATAAATGAATATATATAGTGTGCTAACTATATATTCACATAATATGTAATTTAATTTGATGGATTGTCGGCGGAAAGAAAATTAGAGTTTATAATCTATGATTCTTCATGATCTTTATTTTTAATTCCCATGTCCCTAGAAGGGTTAAGCTTATTGATTTAAGTTGTTTTTAGCTTCTAATTAAGTTTTATATTACTTTCTTATATCATTTTCACTGTCATTTTTTCATTTCATATTAATTTAATTTGTTGTACTTGAGGTGAAAGTCTTCTGAAAACAACCTCTCTGCTTCCACGAGATAAGAATAAAGTTTATGTACACTCTAATCTCTTTAGACTCTATATATACGTGGAAGTTTCACTATATATGCATGTTGTTTTAATTTTTTTCAAAGATAATAGAGTTTCAAACCCTTTGATTTTTCACTAGAGTATAATTAAGATTCAATATATCCAAATGAAATAAATAGAGCTAAACACAATTAATTAAGGAGTCGCTCCTTTTCCTCAACTCCATCTTTAATGCCTCAAATAGGATAAATAATCTCAATTTTCACAGTATTAATTTACTACATAAAGGAAAAGTCATTTGACCATGAGTCCACGACTTTGGGCTGGTTTGGACATGATTTCAAATTTAGTAATTTATAATTAAGTTAATTTGAAGTTAGATATGTAATTTAGTTTTCTTAAAATGTATTTTTCTTACAAATATGAAAACCTCATAATTTGTAAAATCTATCAAAATTTCTCACTCTTTTTATACGATTTTACCAAATAAACAAATCATAGTTCATAAACAAGCTAAGCATCAAAATATCCTTATAAGACGCCGAATTAATAGATCACAATAAATCTACATATATATTTCTTTTATAAATAAACATTTGCGATTATATCTACTATAAAAACTTTCAATACACATAATTTTACAAAGATACGTACACTGGTCCAATAAATCAATAATAGTAATAACTATCTATTCTTTAATAAATTTCTCACACATAATACAAAATAATCTTTTCACGTCAAGCATAAGCTGATTCTTTTTCTTCTTCTTTTTGCAAAATTAAAATTATGGGCCTTTTTACAATGTAAAATAAACAACTTTCCGACTTGCTTATATGATAAAGTTTTTTTGTTCATTTATGCTCTACCTTTAAAAAAGATCATAATTAAGGCATAGAAAGAAATTAAATTTATACCTTTCAAGAAATGAAAAAGTAGGATGATTATTCTTTTATCATATAAAAGTAATAAATTGAAGTCGTACTATTTTATTCCTTTGGATGGAAGGGAAGAAAAGAAAGAAAGAAAAAAAAAGGAAGCTAAGTGGGGTGATGTGGTGAAGAATGACATATATGGAAGCAATTATATATATACACAAAGCTTATTAAGTTTAAGATTTGAAGACAAGAGAACCCACAAACCCACGCGTGACCATGTGTGTTTTGATTCTTTGCTTAGTTGTACTCCCACTTATTCAACTCTTAAGAATAATTTTAAAAAATATGTCCCAAGATAAGAAAGAAAGAGAGAGTGTATAGTAGTATTTGATTGAAATAGTACTTACTACTTAGGAGTTTTATAGGTTTGTCGAGCGATCTACAATAATCACGATTTATATCATCAGTTCTAGTTTAGAGATTTATAGATTTGTCGAGCGATTTGCAATAATCATGACTTATGTCGTCAGTTCTCTTTTGATATCTAACCCTAATCATGAGGGATGGTGTTGGTGTGTTGATTACGGGTTCGATCGAATTCAGTAACTTTAGTTTAAACTCTGAATATTTAGTGAGAAATTTATTGTATATATACAAATTATAAATTTAAACGTCAATAACTTAAAAGAATTAGAACTCATAAACTTCAATTATAGTGAGAAAAAAACTATCTTTTTTAATGCACACAATGATATATTTATATGTTAAGGATTAAGATTTGGAAGAAAGACAATCTAATCGATTGATTAGTATCCTTTAATCTTTATGGATGGACTTGATCGACCAAATTATAACTATTTTCAATAGAGGATTTTTTTTTATAAAGGTAACAGAAAAAGAGAAGAAGGATATATATAAGTAGTATTTAATTGATCATCACTTATTGACGTTTAAACTTTAAACGATATCTTTTGAGGCTATAATAATAATTATATAAGGCAAGAAGGTTCCTGTTATTAATGTAAATTTCATAGCTAATCAATAAAAATATCATGCTAATTTCATTTTGCTACAGATTATAAGAAACTTGTTTTATAGCAACGGTTAATTAGAGATTGTTGATAAATTCTGTAGCTAATTCTATATTTTGTTGTAATGATTAGACACTTAACCAACTGGTCCAAGAAAAACAAAACTTTTATTTTTCTAAAATCTATCAATTTATATGTTCGACTTCATGTGATAATAATTCTTGATGCAACTTTTAGAGGACTACATGCCATTCTTGAGACGACCACATATATAATTGAAACATTAATGATTTTTTTTAACCCTAGGATAACCCTCAGCTGCTACAACCTCTGCCATAGCCTCAGCCCTATCATTAATGAACTTTATTGCTAAATGAAAATGTCAAGGATTTATATTATTTCATATCGAATATATAAAGGGAAAAGAGAAGATCTTAGGTTTACTTTTTCTAATTATTTTAATTGAATCACGATCTTCAATTAATGATTAACTTAAGGGATGTAGAAGATATGTAATGATAGTTTAGTTGTTAGTATTTATTATTAGTTATAATAATTGTCTATGAGAATTACAAAAACAGAAGGGGGAAAAGGTCATAAAGTGTAATCAAAATCTCCAGCTTTCAATTAAGCTATATGCAAGTGGAAGAAAATATGATATTAACTACTTTGGTATCATTGTGTAAGCTCGATTTAAGGGGAAAACTCTTTCTAACCATATATTTTTTCAAACTCAGGGCACTAACCCTGTAACAACCTGATTTCCGTTGTTATGGAAAAGCCAATGGAGAAAGAATTGGGGCCAGAAACTTTTTCATAGTAACTTGGATTTTCCCAACCTAGTCCAGATTTAGATGAAATCGGAGTCATTAAGGTATAGGGAAATCTGGTAACAATCGGGTAAATCATTTATGATTTTGATTACATGAGTAGTTAGATAACTCGTTAAGGAATCCGTTCGACTTTACGGAATTGAATTCGGGGGAGTAGAGCTCCCGGTATCGATCTTAGCGTAAAGGGTATTTACTGAGCGTCATGGGTTAGAGGTGTGTTGTGAAATGAGAATTTTGGAATTCTTGAAATAACTCTCTGTCTCGAGAATGCCGCTTTGGCACTGGGTTTTGCCGCTTTGGCGGGGTGGTGGCCGCTGTGGCGGGCCCAACGCGAATTAAAGTCGTTAATAAACCCTTAAACAACCTCATTATGCACTTTTCGACTTTTAGAGCTAATGAATGACCCTCAGGCGACTCCTACTCGTTTTTCACCATTCTTGAGGCTAAAGGTAAGCTTTTCACTTCCCGAATCCGTTTTTTGATCCATAGAACGTAATAGAATGGGTGAATATTGATGGGGGAGGGTTTTGTTATAGATTCTATGGTGGAAAAAGCCCTAAATTGGGTATTATGATCTTGGGTTTGGTCTAGGGTTATTGGGTTTGTTATAATCCGGATAATTAGACCTTTGATTGTTGATCCTTGCATATAAATTGTTGTTTGTAGACCTAGAACAAGCGGAAAGAATTCGAAAAGGGAAGATTCAAGTGCCTTAGAGGATTCAAGCTTGGATTCGAGGTATGTGAGGGTTGTGATTCTATGATTGTGTGATGTATGTTTGTTCTTGCTTCATTATGATACATGTTTGTATGCGAATGTTGCATTATTGATCACACTTGTTGTAATTGAGGATAATTGAATAATTGTATGCCATGAATCACCTCTTATTGTATGATTGTGAGAATATACTTGTGTTTGTGATTGTGGTGTGTGAATGGGATCAGATTGCCATGTTCCGACATAAATATGGGATCGGTTGCCATGTTCATACATAACTAACTGGGATCGATTGCCACATTCTGGCATAACTAACTTGGATCGAATTGCCACGTTTCGGCATAATTATGGGATCGATTGCCACGTTCTGACATAAATATGGGATCGGATTGCCACGTTTCGACATGCTAACTGTTTGAGTTTGGGTTCCATGAGAGGACTATTGAATTGGGTTCCGTGAGAGGATCATTGAATTGTGTTGTGTATCTACTTGTGATGAGGTCGTTCATATCTAATGATGATTGATATTTGAAGACGGTATATTGCTCTAAATTGATATAACTGTGATATGTGAGAATCGTGAAGTTGTTCATTGCTCGTATATGTTGATGATATTGTATATGTTTGATATGTGCATGTGATTACAGTGGCGGAGGCAGGAATTCTATCAAGTGGGTTCAAAAAAAAATTAAACACGCTAATATTATCCATAAATAAACGGGTCGGGTCATATATGAACGGATTGATTAACAAACGGGTTGACAAAAAAAAATCCTTAGTTCAAATAATTTCTTACAATTACAACTTATCTTAAGAAACAAATTTAAAGTACATATCTATAAAATGATAATAAAGTAGCACAACTCCTTCAAAAAGTTCTATAAGTTCTTCAATTCCTTTAGAATTCTCTTCAGCTCCTGAAAGTGCAAATGGAGAGCAAGCACAAATTTAACATTAGAAAGACTAACAAAAAACACAAATCAAAGCGAAAATACTATTTCTTCACAAAAATTCTTTTTGGTATAAAATGACTTCATTTCATTACAAAACTACACAACCTTGAAGGGAGGTTAAGAAACCAAACATGCGGATAAACCTATCAAACCATAGTTTTACATTTGAAAATACAACTACATACATTTTTACAATTGTATTCTACGAGGTTTCATATCTTGAAATGTCTTAATAATAACATCATTAGAAATCTTATCAAATACATCTTTTTCTAAATAAGGCACCAAACAACCACTAAAAAAATCATCACTCATTTGACTCCGCAAGTCATTCTTGATAAACTTCATTGCCGAAAAAGCTCTTTCAACGGAGACAGTGGCAACTAGTAAAAGTAGAGCAAGTTTCACTAAGCGAAATATAAAAGGATAATTTGAATGTTTCTTTATCTGAACTAATCTTTTGGAAAGATCACAAAGCTCATTTAGATCGAAGAACCTTTCATCAACATAACGAACATCAACAATGTAACTTGCAAGTTCATTCTCAAGAATACTCATATTGGATTCATCAAAGTCATCTGGATATAATTCAGTCATTTTCATTACTTTTCTTATGTCAAAACTTGAAAATGAGTTAATTGGATTCAAGCAAACAATTTCATGGAGCAAATCGGTCGTCACCTCATCAAAACGATCATTAAGTTCTTGAAGTTGCCAATCAATGATATTGCAAAACACTTCAACACTATAATGATGTAAGATTGTATAGTTAGCAAGTTTCCGCCGTGATCTTAAAGAGCTAACATATGGCTCCTCAAAGTTAGGTATCAAAACATCATGTTTGATATAAAATGTAGGTACCTTGGCAATAAGAGAATCCCATTCATCATCTCTTAAGACTTGCAACCTTCTCTTTTCTACTTCAACAAGTAGCATGACATTTGCAATATCTTGCTCTTTTTTTTGTAATCTTTTATTAAGCTCATTTGTGATTGCTAAGACATCTCTCATCAAATGCAAGATAAACGCAATCTCAAATGTTTGACAAGCTTCAAGATGTTCCATTGCCTTGGCTCTTTCATCCCTACTCCTTGCATCAAGAGCAAGTGATTCAAGAGTCTCAAGAATAGAGCCAAACATAATAATAAAATTGTTAAATGATTTATAATGAGATCCCCAACGAGTATCACAAGCTCTTGAAAGACCAAGTTGTTGATTCAAGCCCCTACCAGTTGTAAGTTCACCCATATCTAGTGCCACTTGAATTGTTGATTTTTGAGAATCTCGTAAATTATCCATACGCTTAAAAGAAGATTCCAATCCATTAAAAATATTTGAGATCAATACTACAAGTTTTTCCACTTCAACACACTTTTTAGAGACCCCAACAATAGTTAGTTGAAGTTGATGAGCAAAGAAATGGATTGAATGAGCCGATTTACTTTCTCGTCTAATCAACATTTTAAGGCCATTGATCTCACCTTGCATATTAGTTGCCCAATCATAACATTGTCCACGCACACTTGATGGACTCAAAGATTGTTGAGCAAGTAAATTAAAAATTGCCTCATTTAAAGATGAAGCATTAATATCTTCAACATGAACAATGTCAATAAGTCGCTCCATTACAAATATCATTCTATCAATATAACGAAATACGATAGCCATTTGCTCCTTGTGTGACACATCAAAGGATTCATCAACTAGTAAAGCAAAATAGTCACCATTTAATTCCTCAAGAATAACTTTAACGGTCTCTATCTTTCATGCACTCACAATATCTTTTTGAATCATTAGAGAAGTCATTTGATCATTTACAGGAGCATGTTTCAAAACATAATCACGAATTTTATCACATTTTTTTGCATACCATGAGAGAATGTCAAGTAAGTTACCCCTATTAAGTGATGATTTAGATTCATCATGATCTCGAAATTCAAATCCCCGACTTATTAGAAGTCTTACTACATCAACCGACGCACTTAAGCGCATATAATATCCATGCTTGAGTTGATTAGATTGCCTCTCAAATGCAAATTGAATAGACCGCCATTGTTGTAGTAAATCTTGACATTTCTGTTTTGACTGATTATGTATGCTATTCAGTAGACCAATATGTTTGTCAAGACCACCCTTTTTGTTCCAACTCTTAAATCCTATAGTTGAAAATGTCTCCTCTCCTCATTGATTAGTGTTATGATATTTAAAAAGATAACAATACAAACAATAGACTACATCTTTACTAACACTATACTCCAACTAATCATGATATATATCATCAAACCATTCATGATTAAAACGATGCATTGATCCAAAAATATATGTTTGAGGATACTCTTGCACTGTCAAACGAGGTTGACAATGACCATTCAAAAGGTATGCTCTTCTAATAACATTACGGTGGTTTGGATGATAGTTCAATATTGATGTTCTTTCACCAGAATCAAACTTTAAAGAACTCAAATCAAATTCTTGAGAAGAATCTAACGACACTTCTAAATGATTAGTATTTTCTTTTTTATTAGATTGACTATGACTTTGAGAGGTTAAAGTTGATTTCAATACTTGTGTATAATACTTCTTCATTGAATAATGAGACTGAATCGTAAAATAAAAATTTAGTCAGAACTTACAAAAATTAAATATGCAATAAGGACCAAAACAAAATTATAGACAATGAACAAAAGTTTGAATCTCATAAATAAAAGTTAATATCCACTGAAAAAATGTTGAATGTCCGTAATAAACATATAAAATCAACAAATAATCCCAAACAAATAAAATTATAACTTTCATAATCAGTGAAGAGAATTGAAATTTTCATATGAAAAATAAAAAATTGTTAAGAGAAGTGAATATCCGAGTTCAATCAGCTAAATAAAATAGCACATCAACAAATACCAGAATCAAAGCATAGAATTCTGAAAAAAAACAAAAAAAGAAAAAAGAAAACTTACAGAGGTTGCCATCACAAATGGAGCCTGAAGGAGAGAATGAAATTAATCCACGGAGGAAGAGATGAAGAAACGATAAGGAAGGTTACTTTTTATCATCAACTATCAAGATAAGATCTTGAAGGCATGGTTGAAAATTTCTCTGTGTTGTTGATTTTTTTGCTAGGCTTGTTTCCTATTATGTAAGTAGAAAGAATGATTTAGGGCTTTAGGCTTTGTTGTCCTTTAGTGGACATGGGTTGATCTGGGCATTTTTCGGGTCTATCTTTAACTTAAAAAAAAAGCCTGTAAAATCGCTAAAAACTACAACAAAAAAAAATGTTGTTGCCTGGAATCGATCCCGCGACCCAAAGCTCACTTAAGCAAAATCTTGAACCCCCTCAACCGTTAGGCTACTCCTTTGATATATATTCAGGCGGTTCAATTTTAAATATATACATGTACATAAAAAAATTGATCTTATATATATAGTGTAATTTTTTTACCGAGGGGGGTCAAATGACCCCCTTGGAAACACTGTACATCCGCCCTTGTGAGATTATATTGTTGTATTGACTAATATATGTTACACTTAGTGGAATAGCCGTGTGATCCTACCAGTACACGGTGGTTGTGTACTGATACTGTACTTGCTCTTATTTTTGTTCTGTACAAGGCATCTTCCGGCGGCTATTGACAGACCTCATTTAGAAGATTAGTGATCGCCGATTCAAATTCAAGGGTGAGCGAGTTCTTCCGGGCTGCCTTGAGTTCTCTTTTTGTCTAGTCCATCATATTCGGACTTACACTAGTTCTTTAGACGATTTTCTCGTTTAGACTTATGAATCTTGTTAAAGTTTTGGAACATTGACTTTCAGGTTCTAGGGGTTGAATTTCTGCATTAGTTTGGTTAGTTATTTGTTTAAACCTTAGAGTTTATGGAAACTCTATATAATTTCTGCATTTAAACATGCTTGTGTATCTTTAAATGTCTTGGTTTTCATAAAATTTGTTAGTTTGGGTTGTAGTGATGGTTCTCCCACCGGATGGTTAGTGTGGGTGTCAATCACGATGGTCTGGGTCGTGAAAAAGTTGGTATCAGAGCCGTAGGTTCGTTGATCTCATTGTACCAAAATGAGTCTAGTAGAGTCTTGCGGAATGGTACGAAGACTTCCGTACTTTTCTTCGAGAGGCTATAGGACTTTAGGAAAAACTCACTTCTTTCTACTCCTTCGTGCTATGACTTGAATCCAATTGATAACTGGGTGATACAAATTGGTATCTTTCCTCCTTCACTCTATGGTCCGTACTAGAACAACAAAAGTGGTAAGATCATTACTAGCAAGAGAGGATGTGTATAGACTACCGACAGTTGAATATGGTCGTCATTCAGAATAAGTATCAATTGCCTCAGATAGATGACTTTTTGATCAATTGCAAGGTGCATCGATTTTCTTTAAGATTGATTTAAGGACTGGTTACCATCAGTTAAAGATTGAGGCCGTTAAGAATTGGGTTCGACCAAGTTCTATGATCTAAATTAGCAATTTTGTGGGGCTCGCTAACTACTATTGTTGCTTGTGGTATGAGTTGAGTCCAATTGGTATCTCCCGATTCCAATTGGTATCTCAACGAAGTGAACTAGACGTCGTGGTCACGACTGAGGGGCCACAAGCAAAGCAAATTGGAAACTAAGAAGGCTCTAATTGGTATCTGGCTCTAGGGGTGGTGTGAATGCATGGATGATCAGGAATGGTCATCTATGGAGTGAAATAATTAATTAAGAATTTAGACTTATCTATAAATTGTATCTTGGAAACTTTGAATGTGTGCTTCTGGTTGTCTGAATTAACTGTGAATGTGAAGTTGTAATTGCTTGAATATGATGAGGTGATTATGTGCACAATAAATGTGTGTCTGAACTTTGATATGAACAGTATGTTGGCCTAGTCGTAGAAGTTATGCAAGTTGTAAATACTTGAGTATTGTGAAATTCGTTGTGAAAGGAAGATCTTGACTTAGGATCATGTGAGTGTTTGGGTGTATCCAAGGGATGTGTAGGTTGTGGTGCTAAATTGACAAGAATGAATTGGCTCGTGTATCGTGGGATTGACTGAGGGTAGACAATGATTATCCTAATTATGAGGATTATTCTAAAATTGCTAAGTAAAGCTGGGAACCTTTGTGGAATTTAGAAAAGAAAAGAACCCAGAAAAATTATTAGCAGGGGTTCTGTTTCCGTTATGGCCGCTGGGGCGGGATTCTTCCCGCCAAAGCGAGGCCGCCAGTGTGGAAATTTTCCCACCATAGCGGGATAAGGCGAGGCAGAACCTCAACCTGTCTCTCATGTTTTCCCCTAGTCACAATTATGGACCCCGAATAGTACCTGAACTAACCCACGCGATCTAATTCATTGTTTAACAATTGAATATAAGTTGTAAAGTGTGTTAAATTGTGGAGAACCTGCGCATATGAGGAGGAAATCAGTGAGGCCGTGGAGGCCGAGGAAGTGGTAACACAGGTAGAGAAGTAGTGCAACCAGGCAAGGAGATTGCCCGTCAAGACGACATGGCTCAGTTATATGCTCTTCCGGGCAAGACCGAGTTTGAGGTATGTGATGCAGTGGTCACTAGTGTTGCTCTTGTTTGTTCCCGGATGGCTATTGTTTTGCGTAATCTGGGTTCTACTTATTCGTACGTGTTAGTTTAATTGTCTTGGGATTTGATTTGGTTTTGTTGATATACTTGATGCCCTCATCCATGTTTCTACCATAGTTGAAGAGTCAGTCATAGTCACTCATATGTATCGTATTGTCCTGTTGTGGTTATGGATTTTCAGATTTGGATTGATTTGGTTATGCTAGATATGACTGACTTGATATAATCTTAGGCATGACTTGGTTGTCCCACTATTATACCGGGCGTAATTGTAATACTAAGTTAGTAACTCTAGAGATCCTCGTTAGGGAAAGGTTAGAGTGAAAAAGGGGTACAAGCCTAAGTCAGCTAAGTTGGGTGCTCATGTCTTGTTTGTTAAGAAGAAAGAGGGTACTATAAGGACTAGTGATTTTATCTTAAGCCATAAAAGAGTGGATTGATACCGGAATGACAAGCTTATGGATATGGAAGGTCCCAATGAGTATACTTGGGTGAAGGAAATTGAAGTATTTTAGTAAGAGAATCCATATAAATAGGGTTAGTCTATTGAATTTGATGGGTATACCTGAGTTTAACGTGTCATGTCGATGAAAAGGTTGACTTTACAGTGATAGCAAGGGCTAACCGAGTGTAATGGTAGTATGAGTTCGTGGTTAATTGCGATGTGATGCAACTATATAATAAGATTGTTGGTTAAGCAAATTTTGTATAGTAATTATGACTTGTGAGTAGCTAAGGTTATGATTTTCTAATATTTGGTGAGTAACGTGGTTGTATGGAAAGTTTAAGAGATGGTGGGACACCAATCAAATAGAATTAAAAGAGCTAGAGTCATAATGAAGAAAAATAGTGGGACGAAGTGCAGCCTTTAGAGAGAGGCTAGAGAAAGAATGATTGCAAAGACTAAAGAGATATCTTTAGAGGTAAAGATAATTGGGTGCAGAGATGCGTAATTTAGTCACAAGTCCATCAGATTGGTTATAAACTATTGAAAAAAACTTGAGAAAGGAGTGTACATACACTATCTCGAATGTAATGATAAGTGTTTTTGTTTTGTTTTGAAATTTGTAATGATTACGATTGAATTGCTAGCGAAAGATATGTGAGATAGATGGAGAAGCGGTCCATGATAATCGAAGATCCATGAATTCATAAAAAAACTTCGAGGTATAAACTAATATTGATAGATAAGGGGATTGTGTTATACGGTTGAATTTACAATCCAGATTTTTCATTAAAAGTTTACATTCGTGGTGATATATTTTGTCAAGGTATGAATTTCAACGTGAAGAATAATTAATTGTTGTATCAAGTATTGAGCATTTGAAAAAACTTACACCTGGGTTGAGTCGTAAAGTTGATTATTATTGATTGTTAAAGTACCTTAGAAAGGTTTTCATTTACAAAGTGTTGGTTTAAAGTAAGGTCAATGGTCTGAGTGGTTATGATGGTTGTTAGTATTAAGAGTGTTGGCTTCAGTCGAATGATGTGAAGAGTATGTTGAGTCAAGTGAATGGAAATGGCTGCTATCGACTCTTCAAAGGAATACTTTCCGTGTTATTCGATAAATTCTTATGTGACCATCTATTTCATTTTGTACATGGTTGTGAGTGTGATGAATTAGCTATGCTCTAGTGTGTTTTCACTTTTGTGGGTGGATCCCTAGTGGTGGGTCAGGGGTACCAAATCCTGCGATGTTCTCTTGGTTAAGTGGGAAGATTGGGAAGTTTTGGTTATTTCGAATGACATAATTGGTGTTGTTTTGGAGTTGTTAAAGTATTTTAGTGGTTCTACATGTACCACCTTACTTATGAGAATTTATAGAAGTGCTACCATGCATATTTTTGGTTGTCCGGCAATCTTAATATTCCTCTAGTCGTCGAGGTCATGTACGTTTATGTGTGGTTGAATGTGGGAATCATTGGGTCCAATTCTCCTATTCTTAAGAGGTAATCTATAATTACTAAATCTAGCATTTTGATAGTGTTGTTGGAGGGGTTGTATGTGTGGACATATCCCTCGATGAGTATATGATTTCTAAAGATCAAATTTGTTATAGCTTAAGCTCATGGGAATTTATGTTATGGGATGGAGATATTGTTAAGAACTATGATTCTTTGGGTATTATTAGTGTGTGTTGGTTAGTTCAGGTCCACCTCTAATTGTAGCGAGTATTGATTTAATTTTTATTATGGTTATGTGATAAAGGATTCGTCCTGATGTTTGTGTCAAGATCCTTGATAACATGTGGCAGAGGTGTGTACGATCAACTTTGGTGGTTGTTGGAAATCGTTTTGTTGTTAGTGAAGTTTACATACAACAATATTTATCACTCGAGGGTTGAGATGACTTCATTGAGGCATTGTAAGAGAGGATGTGTAGGTATTCAATTGGTTGGTTTGAGGTTGGAGATGTGAAACCCTTAGGGGGTAATGAGATTCGGTAAGAAGGGCATGCGATACAAGTATCCCAGTAATTCGACGATTCAGATACTACTCTACCCTTACTTTAGCCAGATTTTCCTAGTTGATCACTCGAGGATGAGTGATGGGTAAATTGGTATCTATTGTAACGACCTGATTTTCGTCGATATGGAAAAGTCAATGGAGAAAGAATTGGGGCTAGAAACATTTTCGTAGTAACTTGGATTTTCTCAACCTAATCCAAATTTGGACGAAACCGGAGTCATTAAGGTGTAGGGAAATCTGGTAACAATCAGGTGAATCATTTATGATTTTGATTACATGAGTAGTTAGATAACTCGTTAAAAAATCCGTACGACTTTACGAAATTGAATTCGGGCAAGTAGAGCTCCCAGAATCGATCTTAGCGTAAAGGGTATTTTATTGAGCATCGTGGGTTAGAGGTGTGTTATGAAATGAGAATTTTGGAATTCTTGAAATAACTCTCTGTCTCGAGAATGCCGCTTTGGTACTGGGTTTTGCCAATTTGGCGGGGTCGCTGTGGCGGGGTGGTGGCCACTGTGGCGGGCTCGATGAGAATTAAAGTCGTTAATAAACCCCTAAACAACCTCATTATGCACTTTTCGACTTTTAGAGATAAGGAACGACCCCCAGGTGACTCATACTCGTTTTTCACCATTCTTGAGGCTAAAGGTAAGCTTTTCACTCCTCGAATCCATTTTTCGATCCGTAGAACGTAATAGAATGGGTGAATATTGATGGGGGAGGGTTTTGTTATAGATTCTATGGTGGAAAAAACCTTAAATTGGGTATTAGGATCTTGGGTTTGGTCTAGGGTTATTGGGTTTGTTATAATCCGGATAATTAGACATTTAATTATTGATCATTGCATATAAATTGTTGTTTGTAGACCTAGAACAAGCGGAAAGAATCTGGAAAGGGAAGATTAAAGTGCCTTAGGGGATTCAAGCTTGGATTCGAGGTAGGTGATAGTTGTGATTATATGATTGTATGATGTATGTTTGTTCTTGCTTCATTATGATACATGTATGTATGCGAATGTTGCATTATTGATCACACTTGTTGTAATTGAGGATAATTGAGTAATTGTATGTCATGAATCACCTCTTGTTGTATGATTGTGAGGATATACTTGTGTTTGTGATTGTGGTGTGTAAATGAGATCGGATTGCCACGTTCCGGCATAAATATGGGATCGTTTGCCACGTTCCGGCATAACTAACTGGGATCGGTTGCCACATTCCGGCATAACTAACCTGGATCAAATTGCCACATTTCGGCATAATTATGGGATCGATTGCCACGTTCTGGCATAAATATGGGATCGGATTGCCACGTTCCGACATGCTAACTGTTTGGGTTTGAGTTCCATGAGAGGACCATTGAATTGTGTTGTGTATCTACTTGTGATGAGTTCATTCATATCTAATGATGATTGATATTGGAAGACGGTATGCTGCTCTAAATTGATATAACTGTGATATGTGAGAATCGTGAAGTTGTTCATTGTTCGTATATGTTGATGATATTGTATATGTTTGATATGTGCATGTGATTATATTGTTGTATTGACTAATGTATGTTACACTTAGTGGGATAGCCGTGTGATCCTACCAGTACACGGTGGTTGTGTATTGATACTGCACTTGCTCTTATTTTTGTTGAGTACAAGGCATCTTCCGACGGCTATTGACAGACCTCGTTTAGAAGATCAGTGATCGCCGATTCGAATTCAAGGGTGAGCGAGTTCTTCCGGGCTGCCTTGAGTTCTCTTTTTGTCTAGTCCATCATATTCGGACTTAGACTAGTTCTTTAGACGATTTTCTCGTTTAGACTTATGAATCTTGTTAGAGTTTTGGTACATTGACTTTCAGGTTCTAGGAGTTGAATTTCCGCATTAGTTTGGTTAGTTATTTGTTCAAACCTTGGAGTTTATGGTAAAATATATAATTTCTGCATTTAAACTTGCTTCCGTATCTTTAAATGCCTTGGTTTTCATAAAATTTGTTAGTTTGGGTTGTAGTAATGGTTCTCCCACCAGATGGTTAGTGTAGGTGCCAATCACGACGGTCTGGGTCGTGACAAATCCGCTCTAGGAGCTTTGATTAAGAATAAAAGGGATATTCATTACAATCATTGACTAGAATTATTTATCAAAAAATACTATTTTTTTAGTATTGTATTGATTCATATTTCTTTAGAGTAAAAATATTTACTACAATTTTTATTCAATAAGTATATATACAGTCAATGGTATCGTTTGTCTCAATATTTTTTAACTATTAAAGAGAAATGTTATATAGAATATATATCTTTAGTTTAGATCAGAAAAAATTATTAAAAAAAATTATTTTGTTAAAATTCATGCCGAGTCAAACTAAATATTAAATATATATATATATATGTTGACACCCAATTTTGGACCTCCACATTATAGATTAATCACCGAGCTTCTTCAATTTCAAACGATTTAATATAATTAGTTTCATAAAATTTCAAAAAAATAAAATAAAATATAAATTGTTTGAAAGTTATTTTTTAAATAGTTTTTGGCTCTCTTTTTTTTCTATAATTTTAAATAATATATATGTTTTTATATAATCATGTATATAATTAGTGTATCTTATGAATATTCAAAAATCGTCTCAAAAAGATTTAATTTTTAATTAAATATTTTGTTAATTAGTTTAGCTTAATTATATGCTACATTTTGAGTAAATTAGTTTATACTTAAGTTAATTAGTTTATTTTGTTAAAATTAAGAAGCTTGTTAATTAATTTTTTATAAGTTCGTCTTACTTAACTTTTAGCCAATTTCACTCATTAATTCAATTTGGCTATGTTTGGGACTTCAATTGGCTATAATTGTAACTCATATGGCGTTTTCTCAATCGCAATACTAGCCATCTCATCACCTTATCTCCAACTCATTAAAAGACCAAATTTTGGGCCTTTTTCCTCTTTTCAGCAGCCCATTCCCCTAATTCCCAGCCCACCAACATACAATACAATCAGTAGCACATACAGAAAACTCGACCCCTGTACTCACGTCCTCTTCCTCCTCAATGCGTAAACCCAGAAACTCCAAGGAAAAATCGTGAAACTAAACCAGCAGCCTTGCTCACTCACGCGTAGCCCGCGATTCCTCTCCTTCTTTCCTTTCTCCTTTATCTTCTTTGTATGGGAATAATCCAGGTGTTGCAATCTCAGAGATGGTTCGGCCTTGCTCTTCGAATCGGACGACTCTCCTTTCAATTCTGTTAGGAATTAGTACTATTACAGCTCCTCAGACCTTATTCCTTCAGGAGAATTCAAATTTCAAATTCGAAATTCTTCACACGTTTTCCCCCTTTTTCCAGCCTTAGATCTCCTCTATAAAAGCGCCCCTCTCCTTCTTCATTGTTGGGAGGTTGGAAAAAATTGGGGAAAATAGAGGTTGAAGAATATATTTCACATATAGAGGCAAGGGTTCACATACATAAAGAATACCCAGAATGCAAAGCTTTTAAGGTAAAACAGACCCAAAAATTGACAAGTGAGGTAGATAATACTCAAGTCGGTTTCTTGTTCAGATTCTACCCTCTTTCTGTTTCTCGGAGTTGCACTTCGGTGGTGGAATCATCTTCGTGATTAGCTCGTTTTTCAGTTCGTTGCACCGAAAAAGGTAATATCCTTAGTCTTATGTTTCGTTCCTCTCCATTGATATGTGGTTGGCTCTGTTTCCGTTCTATTAGTCCTTCTCTTTAGGATTTCATGTGTTGATTAATGAATTGTTGTGTCTCTTGATATTGCTGGAATGCTATGAGTGTTGTATTCTGTATTTGTTGTTTACAGTAACGAGTTCTTATTTTTCTTAGCTTCTTTTGTTCATATTCTAATATATTTTCCGAGAAAATTGGGCTAAATTTGGGATGCAGCAGTTTATCCATTTAGTTTATTTCCATTCATTTAAAATTCTATATGGTTGGTATCCTGTGAAAGGTTAGTATGCTATTGATGCTTGTTCTTAAAGGGTTGCCGGTTCTAGCCAATACTAGCATTTAAATCATCAACAAATGGATTGTTGAAGCAGTTTTTCTCTGTAAATGGTTGCTCAAACTTAGTAATTACTTGGTCTTTTTCTTTGTTTTTATTTGATCAATTTGGCGTATCCTTGCAATCTAATTAGAAAGTGAAGTTTTGCTTGTTATTTAGTATTCAAATTTTCAGTTCTTCTTTAGTTAGATTTCTCAATTTGCTCACTGCATCATTGGTTGTTAACTTTGATTACATTTTGTTACTCTTTTGGAGTCAAATGTGTTGAATTAGTAGCAATCCGATTAGCTATTGGTGTTTATCATGAGTAGTGGTTAAATATATCTAGAATAGTGGTTTAAGCTTAATTACTTTTGCTACTTTTACATGAGTTTAGGCACTGGTACAATTGTTGTTTTATATTCTTTCTCTTTGGATTTTCATTGTTTTGATTGAGGAATAGTTTAGATGCATTGTTTCCATATTTATTTGGGTGTTAATTCCTATCTTTATTTTTTTTTGTATTATGTGAACTCATGTGGAGTCCAAATTAGACTCAAGTACCTTCCCATTCGCATTTCTAATGAGCCGTGGAGGCTTAAGTCCTTCTTATCGAGTCATCCTTAAATGTTTTTCGAAGAAAGGAAAGCTGAATGCAAGGGAAGAAAGCTGATATACAGGTTTCAGAAGCAAATAATGCATAAAAATGGCCGATATACACTGGTATACAACTAGTGTATACACTAGTATACAGTCAGAAAACACAGTATATGGGTCAAGACATAAAAATACAGGTCGAAAAGGGAAGAAATACAAAGTTCCAACAAAAATACAGGTTTTGGAAAGCCCAAAATGGGTTGGATACAAATCGTATACAATAGTATACACCCGATATACGCAGGATATATATAGGAAAGTGGACCAAAAGTCTTAAGGAAATTTCAACAGCAGGTCCAGGCGAGAATTAGGCCCAAAGGCCCAATAAAATGAGTATCAACGGCCTCTTTTGATTTAAATGGGCCAAACCCATTATTTTGGCATTCCTCCTTTGTTAGACCTAGGACAGGTTGGGCAAAAGCCCAAATTTCCTTTATTATTCTCCTTTGTTAATATTTGTTGGGGAAATTACAGAAATCACATACTTTTAAGGAAAAATTACAATCTATTCCTTAAAAGTTTATTGTCACGCCCCAAACTCGGGGGGCGCAACTGGCTCCTAATGCCAAAACTCAGGCTCGAGCCGACCCTGCCGAACCATTTGCTACTAGCGCATGGCAGCCACACACAATCAAGAAAACAAACAAGTATATCTCGGCTTAAAACTAAGTCCTGATTTGGCCGTCCCAGAAGAATATATTTCACATATAGAGGCAAGGGTTCATATAAAAGAAATAGCTACTCCCAAGAGATCATATAAATAAATAGCCAATTAGCACAGAAGTCCTGATTGGGCCGTCGAGGCCACCATGATATCTATACCAAAACTAAAAGCAGGTATATATCAATACAATATATCAAACAGCTCACAAGCTTCAGCAAACCAACAACATAGGCCAGTATGACCATTACGTAGCTATATACCCCACACACTAGTCTGCAAGCCTCTAAGAGTAGTAAAGATTAGCGGGATAGGGCCCCAGCCTACCCATAAAGATATATACAACAAAAGGTAACAAACCTCCCAACTCTGGCAGCTCCAAAGGAAAGGGGCTAGCCAACCGGATAAAAGTCAATCATGTTGTTGAGGAGGTCTACTCGATCGTCTGTCAGGACCTGCATCCATGAATGCAACGCCCCCAAGGCAATGGGGAGTCAGTATAAAATAATATACAGAGTATGAAAGGCAATAGATTGTGAGGAGGTATCCTGATATACTGGAATAATCTGTAATAAATCAAGGATAAGATAAGTATACTGACCTGCTCCTAAATATAAACTTATCAAAACTAATAAAACAACAACCTAACCAAGCCCCTATAAGCTCGGTAGGTACAAGCAGCACACAAGACCACCTACTCAGGCCTCCATAAGCCCAGAAGGTGCCAATCAACCTATATAACCCTATCGGTAGTCCCCTAGCCTCGTAGGCAATCATATAGCCCTCTTAGGCATTAATATAGCCCTGTAGGCAACACATAGCTCTCTTAGGTATCAACATAGCTTATAGACAACTCATAGCCCTCTTAGGCAACAATATGGTCTTGTAGGAAGCACATAGCCTTCTTAGGCGTCAATATAGCCCTGTAGGCAACTCATAGCCTTTCTAGGCATCAATATAGCCCCGTAGGCAACTCATAACCCTTTTAGGCATCCATATAGCCCTGTAGGCAGAACATAGCCCTTCTAGGCATAGATTACATTCCTGTAGCTAACCACAATAGCCCCAAGGGCAACAATAACAATCCAATAACTAAAAGCGAGCAATTTAGTTATAAGCAACCTATACAAATAGCCTCTAAGTCGTGTCCAACATAGGGACGCTACTAACTGAAAAAGAATCCCGACAAGGGAGAATTATATCAACTCGAGCAGCCAATAATCAACAATAATGGCTAAAAGTGTAACAAGGATAACAACCCAATTACATTTCTCCTAAGCTTTAAGGAAACATGTTGTAACTAGGGAATAACCTTAACATACCTTTCCAATGAACGCTCGAAAGATCGTAGTTCCTTCACGAAAGTTGTTCCTTATGTCCTAAGCTTCGCAAACACTATATATACACAGATGGTACGCACCTATAAACAATTCATAATTAATCTTAAATCGGCAGATTTTCCATATTGCCCCAACTTGTCGAAACGTCTGTAGAAATTCATAAAAACAACCATAAAAAGGTCCCGAGATGATTACCTTAGTTAACAAAGTGTAAACCTTGAAAAAACACCAATAAGTACAAATTTATATCTTTAAAAACCAGCTCTAAATGCAGTGAATAGAAGGGAAAAATGATTGCCACGTGTAGGGATTACGTTTCTAGGCACGGGGGCAATGTTTAATGGTAGAAATCGTCAAAAACTAACCTTCATCATGCTAGAGCTCCATAGGAACCCTCTCTTAAGCTTTCTCTCTGATTTGGAACTGAAATGAAATGTTTTCATGGCTTAAAACGTTAAATAAGCCGACATACCATATTTTTTATCCGACCCGGATTCTGCCCCGGCAGTCCCTAGTAAAACCCTCATAACTTTTTACTCTGATGTCGATTTGATATAGGGTTTTGTGCATTGCAAACTAGACTCATAGGCCTTCGATTTAATGGGTAATAGACCTTCTAACTCTTTATATATTGGGAGAAAACATCCAAGACATCTGACCCAAATTTTAGAGAAATCTTTAAAAAAGAACTTGCGATAACTTTCGCCAACTTTTATTTTGCCACTTACTTAACTTCAAAACTTGAGATACAACCCTTGAACACTTAAAATATGACATATCACATCATTCTTAATTTATTACTTACCCTCCTTGTCTTTCCACGAAGGTACGAGTTAATTTAGACGTTTTGAAAAATTGGGGTGTTACATTTATAATTACAGAAATCCCTTAAACGGATACAATAATATAAGCGCTGATACATTAATCTGATGCGCAAGATACATCAATCGTTAAGTAAGATACATTACATTTTATATATGATACACTAATCTGATGTAAATTTTATACATGATACACTAATCTGATGCGCGAGATATACTAATTTGATGCGCAAAAATGAGGGATTTTGGAATTTTGTAAAACTTATAGGGGATAATGGTAATAAGTAAACTAAAATGTGGGATTTTTGTAATTTTTCCTTATTTGTTTTGTATTAACTCTCTAACATTGTTTTCTTTTGGTTTGACTTAATTAAATCCCCAAGAATCGTATTTCTCCTTTTATGTTGTTTAGAATGTTTAAGTTCTTATTTTAGTTATTTATTTATTTAGTTGCTTGTGGTTAAAAAATTATTTTCTCAACAAATTGATTCTCTTTATTTTTTTATTATAAATCTTTTCTATACTTAGTCAATATTTTCAAAGTTGGTCAAAAGTCATTTTAGTCAAATCGTTGGTCAACCGCAAGTTAGCGGACATTCCGAGGGCCTAACACCTTCTCGGAATGTAAATTGAACCCCGAACCCTCTTTGGATTTCAAATGATTTTTTCCGTTTTAAAGTCGTTTGAATTTTATAAGTTTTCTTAATTTCTTTCAAAAATTAAGTGACGACTCTCTTTTTAAAATTGATTTTTCTTCAAAACATAAGTTACATTGAATTTTTGAAACCTTAGTCATTTTTATTTTCGATAAAACAATATATATATATTCATTTAATATTTAGTTTGACCCGGCATGAATTTTAACAAAATAAATTTTTGTGATCTAAACTAAAGATATATATATAATGTATCAAAATGACCTTTGAATCTTATGATTTCAAATATGTTAATGTCGAACTATTGGCCGTAAAGAGTTACTAAATATATAAGTAAATATTTTTTGAAATAGACAAAAAAAAGAAAGTAAGACAATTAAATTGAAAAGAGAGTAATATGATTCAATTATTCTTATAGTACATATCTATTCGAGTTATAGATATTCATACTCCCTTCAAATTCATCATATTCAGTAGGGGTGTACATGACCAGGTTGGTTCGGGTTTTTCAAATATCAAACCAAATCATTTGTGTAAATTTTTTAAATTTATAAACCAAACCAAACTAATAAAATTCGGATTTTTTCAACCTCGGGTTGGTTCGGGTTTTTCAAATACCAAACCAAACTATTTTGTCGAATTTTTCAATCTATAAATCAAACCAAACTAATAAACCTTGGATTTTTTCGGTAAAGTTTGCATACAAACATATAATTAACTTGTACTCCAAATATTTCTTTAGTCCAACCAAAATACAATTATCTAAGGTGTTTCTTAAGAAAATAACACAAAATATGAGATGAGTGATGACACTAAAATATTCAATAAAAAATAATAATGAAATCATCATATAAAATAAATATTGCAAAGTCATTATGAAAATGATCATAGAGAAAATGGTCTAAAACCCCCCCAACCTATACTCGAAATCCTAACTACACACTCTAACTTTACGGGTGTCCTATTACCCATTTGAACTTTATACTTCTCTATTTTCTACACACCTAAGCGCTGATCTGTCATGGGAGGTGTTCTCACCTCCTCTAGGCGCGTTAGAAAGTTAATTTTGACGAAAAATTACTCCTTCTCCAACGGTCATCTTCTCCACCTTTAAATAAACCATTATTTCATCTTCCCCACCATTAACCCTCTCTTCATTTTATAAAAAATTCACAATTTCCTCTCAAAATTAAGTAGGGTTTGGTTGTTAATGTTCATTTCTACTTCAAATCTTGAATTTAGGGTTTGTAATATGCTCTAATTTCTTATTTAGGTCTCTAATTTGAATTTTGAATTTTCTCGAAATTCATCAAAAATGGCAAATGAAAACTTGAATAAGCTTTGTATGGATGAATCAATGCTCAACGCTGTAGTGAGATGCAAACATGGAATTTTGCTGAATTTGCAAATTTCTTGGTCAAAATTAAATCTGGGAAGTAGATTTTGGTCTTGCCCATGCTATGGTGTATGTGTTTTTTCTTGTATTCTTCCTACACTTTATTTTGAACGATGCTAATGTACTATTTTGGATCATTTTCAGTCTAAAAATTG
Organism: Solanum acaule; assembly: GCA_036250505.1. Lineage (NCBI taxonomy): Eukaryota > Viridiplantae > Streptophyta > Magnoliopsida > Solanales > Solanaceae > Solanum > Solanum acaule. The sequence continues at coordinate 2,000 of JAJOOR010002779.1, read as the reverse complement.
CAAATTTTTTTGATGGAGGGACAAAGAAGAAGTGGATCCAATATCAAGTTTTATCCTTCCAAGATTGGTGAACAAAATCAATGAGTTGGAGCAAAAATTATGTATTAGATAGGTTCATATTGGCAACTTGAGGAACTCTAATTTGTTATTGGAGAGGAGACTCAATAGAAGGTTGAAATGGTGTAGGTTCAATAGGAAGATACTTTTGTGTATTTTGATTTGTGTTGTTGCCATGTTCATCAGCAACCAGTAGTTCAAGTGCTGCATATTTGGATTTCTCTTTGATTTGTATTGTTGTTATGTTTAATTAAAATTGCCAATGTATGTGTGTCATTTTGTATCTATGATGTCAATTGAAGCTTGTATTAATATGCAACACTTCATCAACAACCAACAACCTAGTCATCCATTTATACTTCAACATAGACAACACAACACCATTTGTAAAACACATAACCAACATAACATATGTAAGCACACCTTAATAGCTAATACAACTTGATAGACAACACAACTACCATTTTAAAACACAACATCACCATTCATTCATAAGGCCTCACATAAGGCAGAATTTACCAAAATAAAGTCATATTTACAAGGCCTCACAGACGGCAGAATTTACCTAAATAATGTCATATTCAAAATCCCTCACATAAGGCAAAATTTACCAATAAACAAAATCCAAAATAGCAGGCCATTAATGCAACATATATGGACTAACTTAAAAGTGCTTAAATACATCAACATCACTACAATTTCCATGGCATCTTTGACTGTGAAGAAGTGTCATTTTGACTTGAACTACTTCCCAATCTCTTCTTTCTTTGTTTCTCTCTAAGCTCATGAAGCTTGCTTGTTGAGATTGCTGCTTTACCATTCCATTTCAGCTTAGTTGTATTACTTGGTGTATAACCAATGTCACCAGTTACATCAGATGATCTTGTCACTTTTGCTTGTCCAGTAGAGTAAATCTTACTACTTGGCATGCCAGGCTATAGTAAAATTAGGATTATATAAATATTTAAGCTGTTTAATTAAACAAAATTAGGATTATAATTCAATATTTAAGTTGTTAACATATATCAAAGACTCACATTCACGACTTTGAAGCCATTTGCAGCTTGGAACACACCCATTCCCATGACTCTTGGTCTTTTCTCTAGAGATGTGTTTCCCCTGCCCTTACCTCTTTCTCTTTTAGTAGTACCAGCTATTGAAGATGATGCATAATAAGTAGGAGGAGCAGAAGAGGATGCAGGAACATCAGTAGGTAGGAGAGGTGCACTAGGTGCTACTGATGATGTTTTTTTTGGTCTTCCTCTTCCCTTTTTTAGTGGAGGCTCACCTTCTGATGGTGTTGACAGAGTTTTCTATACATATAAGAGAAAAAGTAAGTCATAAATTAAGAAAAAGTAAAACAAGTTCAAATATTACCTTTGGTTTGCCTCTTTCCCTGCCAGAACCTATTGGTTTTGCCCTTACTGATGCAGTAGGTGATGGTGCACTTTTTCTTGTTGATGATTCAACACCTTTTCTTTGAGGACACCCTCTCTTGTTATGGCCTCTGACATGGCATATACTGCATGTCATTGCAAGTCCAGTCCTAGGAAGCTTCCTAGATTTCTTAGTTTCTCCAGCTTCTTTCCTTCTAGCCTTAGGTGGCCTACCAGGCATGTTTGTGATTTCTGGTGGCTCAATAGTGTGGTTTGTAGAAACTAGCCACATCTCCATGTTTGTGAGTGGTTCAATAACATTGGCATAAATCCTCAAGTAAGTTTCCTTACTGTAGTAGCTGTCTATATAGTCATAAAGGGAAAACTTCTTAAAGTATAATGCAGCCACAACATGTGCACATGGTATTCCCCTTAACTGCCACACCCTACAACTACAAGTTCTCCTAGCAATATCCACTTTGTGTTGACAAAGCCCTTCTTTCACTTCAAATCCAACAGCTCCATTAAACTCAATGGTACAGTCCATAGACCTACTAATGTTCTCCT
>JAJOOR010002778.1:0-66491 GCA_036250505.1 Solanum acaule | reverse complement strand
TGGACTTCAAGATGGTTCACTTGCTAAAGTAACTTTTTTACTCTTTTTTTTTTTTTTTTTTTTTTTTCATTATTACTTCCCAAAGATAAGATGTGATAGATGTGAATATATGATTTTGTGCAGGTGGACTTAAGTGGAGGGTATTATGATGCTGGTGATAATGTCAAGTTCAATTTCCCAATGGCATATACTACCACAATGCTCTCTTGGAATACACTTGAGTATGGGAAGAGAATGGGCGCCCAATTACAGAATGCACGGGCTGCCATCCGTTGGGCCACTGATTACTTTCTAAAATGTGCAAATGCTGCTCCAAACAAGTTATTCGTTGGTGTTGGTGATCCAAATGCTGATCATAAGTGTTGGGAAAGGCCTGAAGATATGGACACTGTCCGTAGCGTCTATTATGTGTCTCCCAGCAATCCTGGTTCTGATGTTGCTGGAGAAATGGCTGCTGCTTTAGCTGCTGCCTCATTAGTTTTCCGGTCTGTTGATCCAGTTTACTCGAAAAAGTTATTGGGGAATGCAGTTAAAGTGTTTAGGTTTGCAGTTCAATACAGAGGGTCTTATAGTGATTCACTAGGCTCTGCAGCTTGCCCATTTTATTGCTCATACTCTGGTTATAAGGATGAGCTATATTGGGGAGCAGCATGGCTATTGAGAGCAACAAATGACATTTCTTACTTAAACTTGATAAATACATTGGGAGCCAATGATGTACCAGATTTATTCAGCTGGGACAACAAGTATGCTGGTGCTCATGTTCTTATGTCAAGGGTAATGACATTATTCTTTTTTGGGAGAAAGGACAAATATACCCCGAACTATCGTAAATGGTATGTAGATGTCCTTTGTCATACTATTGAAACATTGGTGCCCCTGCCGTCAAAAAACTAGAGCGTATATGTCCTTCACTCTAACGGAAGAATAAATAGGGACACGTGGTGCAATCTTATCCGTCGATCCGATATTTAATAAATGTCGGATCTATGAATAAGATTATGACACGTGTATGTCTATTAATATAAAGGGTATATATGCTCTAGTTTTAGACGGCAGGGGCAATAATGTCCAAAAGTATAACAAAGAGTATCTGCATATCATTTACAATAGTTCAAGGATATATTTATATTATTTTTCTAAATTTTATTAGACTACTAGTATTTAATCGTCTCTAATAATAAGATATATAATGCAGAGAAGCGTGGTTGGAAATGATAATAGATTTGATTCATTCAAACAACATGCGGAAGATTTTGTATGTAAAGTACTACCCAACTCACCTTATACAAGTACCCAATATACAAAAGGTGAGGCTGGAGCTGGACTACTTGTTGTTGGTTTAAATTAATTGCGACTAATATATTATTACGTACGTACAGGGGGATTACTTTACAAGCTACCTGAAGAAAACCTTCAATATGTGACATCCATTACTTCTCTGCTCACCACTTATGCTAAATACATGGCAACTAAAAAGCATACTTTCAACTGTGGAAGCCTCGTCGTTACAGAAAAGACAATTAGAAGCGTTGCAAAAAGACAGGTAAAAATCAAATCCTTTTTATACATTAATTAAATGTCGTCATTCTTTAATTTTGTTACTGTTTGATTTTAGGTGGACTATATCTTGGGAAATAATCCAATGAAAATGTCTTACATGGTTGGGTATGGGCATAACTACCCAAGAAGAATTCACCATAGAGGATCATCTTTACCTTCTTTGGCAATGCATCCACAATCATTTGGTTGTGAAGCTGGATTTCAACCATTCTACTATACAGCAAATCCTAACCCTAACATATTAGTTGGAGCCATTATCGGAGGTCCAAATCAAAATGATTTCTTCCCAGATGAACGTACTGATTATAGTCATTCAGAGCCTGCTACTTACATTAATGCTGCTATTGTTGGACCTTTAGCATACTTTGATAGTTCCAAACGTTAACGGTTTATTTAATTGTAATTGTAAATATATCCCTTCATCACCAAAACTTGGTATAGCTAGGGATATATACTTCTTAATATATATTTATCCGCTCAACTAATGTTCCCCATCTCAAACTTAATTATGCCAAATCGAAATCAAGAGACTTTGAGCGAAAATATATTTTTAGTTGCTGTCCAGCTAAAAGGGCAAAGCTGATGCATTATAGTAATTACTTGATGATAACAAGATTTTCTTAGTTAGGCTTGCTGTCTGATACATTTTTTGTGTTCTTTCTTCTCTGAATTTGAGACAAGAAAAAGAAAATGCATACATCTGAACGAGTCGATGAGTCATAGTTGAACACTAAAATGCTTAGTCTCATGACTGGGGCTAAGGGAGAATGCTGCATCGACAACTTTACCCCCATAACTAGCAGTAAGTTTGTATTCACCAAGGAAACCATAGAAGCTGTAAGAGCCATGGTCATCTGTTTGGCCCTTGAGAACTCCAGTGTCCCATTCCTTTAGAAGCTTGTCCACTACATTACCAGTTGGTAGGTTATTTAAGTCTGGATCTGTAAGGCACATTCTGTAACATTTGTTTCTCCTAATGGCACTCCACAGCATTATCCCATCCACTGCTGGATGTGAGAAGCCTTCCCTTAATACTTGTTCCAAGTAAATGCCCTGTGTTTCCTTGCTAAATGTATCACTGATATCGACTTCTGTGAGCCAAATGGGAAGCCCCAACGTTGCTAATTTGTCAAGAGTAGCTCTTATTCGAGGGGGGTTAGGAGCTCCAAAATGACCCTCAAGGCCAATTCCATTCATTGACATGCCATCTTCTTTGAGCTCCCTAATCTTTGAGATATATTTATCAACCGTGGATGTAGAATCACAAGTTTCCACCACATTGAATTCATTGAGGAACAAAGTTGCCAAAGGGTCTTGTTGGTGTACTGTCCTGTAAAATTCAAGTGTGGCATTTGGTCCCAGCCTTTGCTCATAGAAATTAAAGTGAAGTAGTTCATTGTTAACATCCCAGTGAACAAATTCATCTTTGTATTTGGACATAAGACTCTGAATCCTGGAGTTTACAGCTGATTTTAGCTCAGAATCTGTAAGATTTTGAACCCATTCTGGTGTATATTTAGGGTCCTCCCAGAAAATATTGTGACCTCTAACTGTGATCTGGTTTCTCCTAACAAATTCTAGCAACTCATCTGCTAAAGTATAGTTAAGTTGCCCCTGTTTGGGCTCTGTCGTATACCACTTGATTTCATCTTCAAAAACTGCAGCATTGAATCGCTCGAGAAACCAGTTCTGAAAAAGGAACAAACCTCACTTTGTGGAAAGAAAATAAATACATAAATAATTAAACTAAATGACTATATATGTCGCTACTGCAATATGATGGACAAACCTGATAGGGGGTATTACCAATAAAGGTATATGCAATAGCAGATCCAAGGAGGAAATCTTTGGAAACTTGTTCTACTGTTAGTGATGCACCTTCAAGTCTAACTCCTTGTTTATTTGAGATGTGGATAGTAACAGCGCGCTTCCTTACCTGAACCAAACTTCTATTCATTTTTTCAATCAAATGAAATTAGAAAGCACTACTCAACAAATTTACCATATTGATTTTTGTTTGTTGATTCAACAACCATTGCTGCTCAGTGAAAGGCTGCAATGAAGCACTAGCAATCTCAATTTCTAAGTCTTGTTCATCTGAATTCTGCAAGATGAACGAAATACTTGATATGCATGTAGATACTAACACATTATGAGCAAGGCAACAAATAGACACACACACCTTTAAGTAAATGGAAGATATGTTAAGTGAAGAAGCTACAAATCCACCCTTGAGGAAAGACCAACATCCAGCCTTAGCATCTACAGTGCCTACGCATAATTCGTCTGAATCTTTGTCACCCACACTTGCTGTTATGACAGCAGAATCTGCATTTTTTATCTTAATCCAAGCTGTCGAAAAAATAAAAATATTAACTTTCTTCCCTCATAAATCATTTTATCATATTTGGGATAAAACTGGAGAGAAAACATGTACTCAACTGGAAAAAGAATAAATGGTGCCAGGGGTGATATCTTGTAGTTTGAAAATAGGCAAATTGACTGTTATTCCATCTTCCCTCGTAAACAATTGAAACTCCGGCAACTTATCCTTTAGAATTCCCCCACCATAAAGTGGATTTTCTGGGTATTGTTTGCACTACACAGCAAATTATACATTAAAATGATAGTAAAACATTCTCAAATTTGTGAAAAATGCACTCTACTGCAATTGCTGGTCTGAGGATCCTTTAAAAATACATCTGTTATGTCTCTGTACTAGCCATCACTGTCCTATATAGAGTTAGTTACTCAAATGGTCATCGAACTTGTGTAGTTTTCTCCTCCAGAACTAGAAGATGGAGATGACTACGTCAAGTCCGAAATGGAAGAAGCTGTCATCTACAATGCCAGTAAATTCTAATGAAATTTTCACGGTCTCTTGTCCAACCTCATTGTTATTCACAGTATTTATGATATTGATAAGTTCACACATCATCTTCAAACCATTTCACTAAACACACGAAATTAAAATTTATACATAACTATGTATGGGGGTAAATTACCGTGAACACATGGCCACGCAAGATGAAAACACGTGGCATTAGAATAATACTAAATAATGAGCTGAATGAAATCTTTGGAGGTAAGCCATCTTCGAAGAATCATCAGCAAGAGCGGCTAGGATCATTACATATTCATTACCGGCCAGTTCCATCATAACGTCATGCCAATCAGAACTTCTGTTTGTAAAGGCAGGAATTCGTGGCCTAAACTCATGTTAGAAGAAAGAAGAGACAGACACATCAGCAAGTTTGAACACTAGTTTGAAGAGGATCCCCTGAATGGCACCGGCTTTACAGGATCCCACAGATCACGGAAACTTTACACCCGGTGTCCATAGAGGGATGCCCAAATGGAATGGAGCGTTTCTATGGGACAATATTCCTAAAACACCTAAGGTCATTTTAGAAGTAATGAACTGTACTCTTGATTCTTATGTTGGTGACTTCATTAATTTTGAGGGTGATGATATTTTGCTTTATAATGTCATTAACCGCAATTGCTAAGTCCAATAAAAGCAATTCATTCCTTTTTAAAATTGAGCATGAAATTGTTGATTGCGAATTCTCACTTGTTGATGAGATGCGTGTGTAAAATTTAACAAGATTCAAGATAAATTAATGTGAAGATTTAATAAGAAGATAATTTTTTATTGATATAAAAGTCAAAAATAGCAACTTTGGGACTCAGCTCCCCTCTAGTGGCCATCTTCTCCTGTTCTTCTAGTTCTGCCTTATATTTGTTACACGTGTTTAGTTTGTGACTCAACGGACATGATTCATTTACTAATTAAAATATCTTAACCATGTCCCTTCTCTTTTCATTACACTATACCCGAATTAGTTTCCTCTTTCTTTCAAATGCCTCAGAGAGAGCCCTCCTCTCCTCGGCCAGCGAACCACCCTTCTCCACCCAAAATTTCACACTTGCAAAATTAAATTCTGGACTTCTATCACGTATTGTGATTTATTCATTGATATCCTAAATAAAAATTAGCCTTACCAATCTCGAAAGAATACAAAAATCATGAAATATAGTGTTGTTTTGACTTGTAAAAATTACATGGATCTGGCTCATTTTAAGTAAAACTAGTCTTATTATACACTGCTAACAGAAACAGAGTTTTTTAAAGTAGTCATCTTCCAAATCATCACTTACTCGTTTGACTTGGAAAAAGATTCAACAGATGTTAGCTTTCAATTGTTGTTACCAATTGTCCGTCCATGGTTGAATTTCATAACTTCTTTTATGAGAGACCTAAAATCTTTATCTTGACCGGCAATTTGTTCCCTTTTTGTCAGAATTGAAATCGTTGCTTTAATTTTACTTGGTGGAAGATTTTTCTTTGTGCAATTCTATTTACAAACAAATTATTTATGGGTCTGATCAATTACAGTGTTATGAAACAATAAGAGAGCCTATCGATTATGCCGGCTGAAGTTCCAAGTTCGGGGATGAATATGGACTTAATACTATTTGGCAGATTATACTTTGTAAAGACTCTCTTAACTGTGGTAGTTAATAAAATAGATCATATCGACTGAAATTTTAAGTGGACACATAGAGCTGTCAAAAACGGTCGGTCCAGCTCCATCAAAGGCGTATCTAGAGGGGTTTCGTGGGTTCACATGAACCCATGCTTCCCTCCCTAGATCATATATAATAGTGTTATATTTTAAAAAAATATTTAAATATAGAGGTGTGAACCCACGTTAAAAATAACATATAATAATACAATGATGATTGGGTGCACCTCTCTAAGCAAAGATAGAAATTTAAATCTTATATTTATTTTATTTTGTAAGTAACACCCCTCCAAGTGGTTATTGATAACACTTTTGACATTTCAATCAATTTTTCTTTTATTTTTTTTACTTTAATCTTTCAAAATTTTAGTGTGTATCATTGAAAATTCCTAAAAAAATTAGCACGATATTATTTTTATATAATTAAATCAAATGTGTATATTAAATTTTAAAACTTATAGTATTATATACATTGGACGTATAATTTTTAAAAGCTAACGAATTTGAAGGGATGGCTCTTCATTTGGTAGGGCCTGAAAATGCTCAACCCAACCCGACCCTAGAAGGGCCGAGGGCTGGGGCGGGCTAGCCCTTCTTTTATTCTTTTCAAACTTATAATTCTATAGCATCAAGAAAATGAGAAGATTTTCAAATCAAATATGACAAATAATGGCGTTGTTTCAATAACACTAGCAAAAATCTAGTGTAATTAGCATGTATTTCGCATACCAGATACACGAGTGAGATAAGAGAGTGACAAGCAAGATGGGAGGGAGGCGAGGGTGCGAGATTTGTATATGTATCTTAGATACGTGCGAATCTACTTGGATAAAGTGTATCTAGAACAAATTAACCTAATTTTGAGTCCATATATTCCGAGATACATGTATCTGGGTTCGAAGATTCATAATATTACAACATAGCGTGTATTCAAATAATTAGATTATATACTAGTGAGATTATTGTAAATTACTCTTAAATAAAAAGTTTTGGCCCATGGGCAGACCCCGGCCCAGCCTCGATCAAGCCTTAAGGGCCAAGGGCTTATATGGGCCGGGCTTATAAGCCCTAGTTTTAAATGGACTTGAAAAATCTTATCCCAACCCTAGCCCAATAACGGGTAGGGCTGGGACGGCCCATGGGCTAAGCCCATTTTGACGTCTCTATGGACACATGTAACAAATATAATGCAGAATTGGAGGAACTGGAGAAGAGGCCCACTGGGGGAGCTGCGTCTGTAACTTTGTAGTAGAAATTTAGGTAAATCATAAAATGATTTCACAAGTTAAACTTTGACATTTTGACATATAATGATGTCATGAATGACATTAGGAGAACGAATTTATTCCTTTAAATAGGTAGCTCTTGATTCATTTGTAATTCACCTCTCACTTGTGCGCCTTTTTATCTTCTAAGACATTTGATTTCTTTCTCTTTTATAATATTTCACTTGTATTCTTTTAGAGTAAAGTAAATATTGATTTGTTGTGTTCGAGGATTAGGCAAAAGAAAATAAAATCTTGTCGAACTTTGTAAATTTTTGGTGTTTTTATTGTTGTCTCATTTACTATTTATTAGCTATCTTTAGATATAACAGTTGTGATTTCATCACTCTTTATATATTTGGGTTCCGCAACAATGTGATGTTTGTGCGAGGAGGATTGTAAATGCGTTAGATGATTCTTCTCTTATTCTAGTGCCGAATTGATTTTTGTGTGATAATTTATTGGAATATGATTCTTTCTATGAGTTGAGTCATAATTCTTCAAGTTTGGTGACCGTGAGATTAAAAATATGCTTAATCTATTGCTTTTGTGATTCCTTGATTCCATGCTTAATTTAATGAAAAGAGTTTATTCTAATTTTCATGCTTGAATTAATGATTTAAGAGTGTACACTCAAATCTAGCTTCTGATCTTTGTGGATTGCTTGAAAGAGAATTTGTGAAGTGGAGAATTATGTTATTAATCATATTTGGCTTTGAGTCCTAAATTTGAGATCGAAAGGAGATAATTTAGGTCTACTTTGTTGAATGCTAAACTTGCTAGAAATAGAGGTTTAGATTTAGGTCTTGGATTACTTTGTTGTTGAACACGATTGATACCAAAAGGAGATTTCGTGATATAACACTTTAAGACCAAAAATAGATTAATGTTGACTAATGATGATCTAGCCTATCTATGATTGATTTAGCACGGTTGAATTGCAATGGATCATTGAGTGTTGATTGAATTTAGAATTTCCCAATACTCATATATCCCTTGCGCGATATTGTGTTTGCTCAAAGCCATCATTTGGTTACCAAAATCACTCTTGATATTGATAATCATATATTCTTAAGTCTAGGTTCAAGCTTGTATCTATTCATTCTTTGTCTTTTCAATTATCGACAAATTGTTCCTTGTGGGATTCAACTTCGACTCTTAGTTGGGTAATCACTCTTGATATGGATAATCGTGCATTCTTACAAGCTTGTACCTATTTATTCTTTGTCTTTTCAATTACCGACAAATTATTCCTTGTGGGATTCAACTACGACTCTTAGTTGGATAATTTTATTAACAACAATCGTTTATCCTTTTAACTTGTTTTGAGGGTAATTTGAGTGTTATCATCATCCTCCTTCAAGAAAGTCTGATCTACTGGAGCTAGTACACTTTGATTTGTGTGATCCTTTTAAAGTGAAGTCAAGAGGTGTTGCACTTCACTTTGCAACTTTCATTGACGATCATTCTCACAAACTTTGAGTATATCCTTTAAAATACAAATATCAAGTACTTGGTGTGTTTAAGGAGTTTCAAGCCTTATTTGAGAGACAAATGAAAAAAAAAACTTAAAATATATTTGGACTGACAATGACAATGAGCATATTGATCCCTTTGATAACTACTACAAATCGCAAAAAATTCGTCATTAGAAGACTCCGCCAATTACTCCTTAATTGAATGGCTTGACAGAAAGGGTGAATACCACTCTAGTTGAGAGAGTTAGATGTGTGGTTTCTGAGGATAAACACCCAAATTCTTTTTGGGCTGAAACACTTAAAATTGTTGTTTATGTTATCAAAAATTTGTCTTTGTTGCTTTGGATGGTGATGTTGCAAACAGAGTTTGATTTGCTAAGGATGTTTCCTATGATCACTTGAAAATGTTTGGGTGTAAATCTTGTGTGCATGTTCCAAATATGAGAGGTTGAAATTGAATGTTAAAACTAAGTAGTGCATCTTCATTGGTTATGATCAAGATGAGTTTGGATACCTTTTATGATCCAGTTGACAAGAAGCTTATCAGAAGTCGTGATGTGTTCTTTGGAGATTAAACTAGTGAAGATATTAACAAGATCGAGAAACCAGATTCTCAAACTGATGAGAGCTTAGTAGATGTTGATCCAATCACTATTATTGATACATTTTTTTCACATGAAGAAACCCAAGATAATAATGCAGATAATGATCAGCGGGGTGTAGAACATATAGATTCTCCCATTGATGATGTTATGGTTGATCATCAACCAGCCCATGTTCAGATGAATACTTCAGATGCTCCAGAAACCTCTTGTAGAAGATCTACTAGGGAGAAGCAAAGCTCATCACGTTATTCTCCTAATGAGAATATCCTTTTGACTGACTTGGAAGAACCTAAAGGTTATGATAAAGTCAAGCATGATACTCATAAAGATAAGTTGGTTGAAGCCATGAAAGATGAGATGAAGTCACTTTACAAGAATTATTCAAGAGTTTCTTAATTTGAAGTCAATTTAGCCCCTTGGCTGGAGGGGGAGTTTGTTGGGTTATGGCCCATGTTCCAACCAAATGCCCATGACATAATCCTATTTCAAAATGATTGGAATAATTCTCCTTTTTAAGTTCCCAATCATATTCAGAAAGGGAATGAAATTGTAGTCCTATTTGAAATTGATTTTAGCTTTATACAGAAAAAACACCACTCTATAAATAAGATAAACTAGTGCTTAAAGTTCGGTGCAAGGATCAACTCCGTACCCTTCTTTTAGATAGTTAGCGCTTTGCATGAGATGAGAGTCTAGATAGATCCGAATAAGAAGGCAAATATCACATTCCAACTAGCGTTGACTGGTAATTGCCTCAATGATACGGATAAGGCGCAAGAACCTAAAAGGCGGACTAAGATAAGTTATCCAGCTAGGAAATGCGTTAAAGAGCTGTTATGTAGCATCTGAGAACAAGAAAGCAGACATACACACGAAAAGACTTGCAAGTCTAAGGTAAGGCTTTACTTTACTAGTCTTATTCCTACGACCCTTACGACAAGCCTTTTGAGAGAATTATTCATTTGCTCATTAGTATTGTCTTTGAAAAACATTAGGACATAAGAGATGTTTTTGAGAGAGCTTTCAACAAGAGAGGTTTTTCTCTGTCAAGCAACCTTCAGATCACGTTGTCCGATTCAATAATCGTTGCATCGGGCTGAAATTTTGATCGAGTGTTTCTAATATCTAGGTGTTGGATTTGAACGGTGGAGATTAGATTCGAAGATGAGCAAGATCCAGTTTTAGGTCCTGAAAAATAGATGGGTTTTAGTGGTTTTCTTTCTATTTACTTGTGTTGGTGTAGCTATTGTTTCTTCGTTTTTGGAATTGTTATGTAGCCATTTAGGAGAATATTTGTAACCCTCTTATTGTCATAGTAAAGCAATTCAGATCTCATCAATCCTGCGGTTGTTACCTTCGATTTGAAGGGTTTTTCCATGATTAAACTTTGTGTTCTTTATTTTTGGGTTTTCATCTTTTCGTCACAACAATATAAGTTATGAGAAAATCTATATATTGGTGAAATAAAAAATACATATATAAGTAATTTATGAATAACTAATTTCGACATAAAATAATATATAAACTTCCGCATAACTAAACTTTACATTACCTACATAACTCTAATCAGCTATCAACAACCCTATACTGCTTTTCTAACTTCTCATAGAGAAGTAATTTTATGCCCTCTCTTCTAAGAGGGTTGGGTCAGCCCACAAATAGCACCCACTACCTAATTTGAAAATTACACTTTAATGTTGGAGTTCTTCCTAGCTTCAAATATATATCGACAAAGAAGCGTATACATACAAATATATAATCACGGAATATTTGATTTTATGATTACAAAAACTTGTTTTTTTTTTATAAAAAGGGAAAAGACATAGATTCCCCTCTGAACTTGTACCGAAAATTCAGTTACACGTTTAAACTATCATGACGACCTATTACACACCTCTGCTATTTAAAAGTGAATTTATTTACCCCCTAAAGCTGATATGGAAAAATAATACTCCCTCTGTCCCTAATTACTTGTTCACTTTTAAATTGTCACACATATTAAGAAAATAATTAATGACATAGTGAGTTTACCATTTTACCCCTATTAATTATGAAGTGGATAAAAAGTTCTACATTTTTTAAAGTAATTAGTCATTTAATTGAGGGTATAATAGGTAAAAAAAATTTGTCATTTCTTGATTTGTCAAAATGGACAAGTAATTAGGGACAACTATAAAAGGAAAGTGGACAAGTAATTAGGGACAGATGGAGTAATAATTAAAAAACATGATGCGCGTCAGATAATTATTAAAGTAAAAAAAAAATCAAAATATTTCTTAAACCCCACCCCCCACATCTCTTCTTCTTCACACCCCACCCTCCTCTTCTTCTTCACACCCCATTAAGCTTAAAATAAATCAATAACAAGAAGCAACCAAGAAATAAATTACTTCCAAAAGGAGTAAAATTTTGGGAGCTTTCGATCAGTGGGGCTTCGGCGGACATTTTTGAGTATTGAATGATCGATTGAAAATGGGAAGAAAAGTTATTTTTTTTATTAACTCTATTTTTTAAGAGATCTCCAAGAAGAACATGAAAAAATAACAAAGAATGTATACCCAAATCTGAAAAATATTTAAAACTACAAGCCGCAACAAATAACAATAAAAGCTTAGTTTCCATGACTAATCAATGGAAGAAACCTAAGAACCTTCTTGTGGGTACATTTTGGAATGGAAGAATTCTTCCACTCCACGAATCAACTCCAGATTGCGGGCAATTTTCTTGGTGATCATTGCTAAAAGTGTCTTCTTTACCATTTTGCAATGAAGAAGATATAATTATTGGAGAATTTTAATAATTGATTAGAAATTAATTAGTGTAAAATATAATTAATAAAATAAAAGTTATGTAATATAAGAAAAGAAAAGAAAAAAGATATAAAAAAAATACAATTTCTGACATGGCGCTGACGTAGCGCTGATGTAGCAGCGAGTATAATACACCACATACTATGAGAGTAGTGTTGCACATAGCAGGGTGATATTAAATTCACTTAAATAGTAAATGTGTATAATAGGTCGTCATGATAATTAAAGCGTATAACTGCCTTTTTGGGACAAATTTAGGAGCGAATCTATGCCTTTTCCCATATAAAAAAAAGATATACGTGCTCAGAAGCATACTAAGGATGGAAAGTGATGTTTTAATGATAATTTTCAATTTAACCCTTTAAGAGAGTTTTACATAATTGAAAAACTACTTAAAAGTTACATTTTCTTAAAGATATTTACCAAGAATAAGTTAATAAAATACATTACTATTTTTTGAAAATGAGTAATTTTCTAAAGAGATAAATAAACCCAATATTTTAGAACAAAAATAATTTACTATATGTGGAAAAAAGAAAAATGGATATATGTAATAAAATAGTACAACGTCGAATACATGGTTTTTGTATCAAAAGAAATGTTTTATTTATTTTAATAAATTATTATTTTCTTATTTTTATTATAATTGATGGTTAGTATTAAATGTTGAAAAATAATTAACGATAAGCATAAAACATGAAAACAAAAAAAACTATGTGTTATTTTTAAAATAAATAAATAAAAGTGAAGAAAGGAAAGAAATATGAGAAGAAAATGCAGGAGGTATGTAATTACCTCAGAGAAAGCTGAAGAATCATAGAGTGGCCCATCTGCAGTAATAACAACAATATTAAGCCACTAAAACTACTCTTTATTCAAATTCAAATTCAAAATTATATAAGAAATAAATTAATTAATAGAAATAATTACCATAAGGAGAAACAGAGAGCATCCAATATAAGAAAGAGAGGGAAAACATGGCATGGCTCCTCATTCTCTTCATATCTTCTTTACACAAATAGTTAAAAAAAAAAACACTTGACAACATACATATATATACACACAGAAAAGAGTACTTATTAATAAACGTAATAGCAACTAGGAAGCAAAGTCACAAGAGGAACAGTATGAATAGCTTTGTTTCTCCCAACTCCCTGCTTTCTTCACATGCCTCCCAAAAGCTGTTAACCCAATAAATACAACTATTATTTCCTCCCCCCTCTAAATAATTGTTGCTTTTATTTTAAAATAAGTGACATTATTGATGTTCTTCTAAGTTTACTCACACATAATCAAAAAACTACTAAAGAGTTACTATAAATTTTATTTAAAATACCTTACTTTCTAAAAATGACAACTTCCAATTTCTTGGTCACAAAACCATTCTAAGTTTTTTTTTCTTCTTCCAAATAAATAAATAAATTGTATTGATGTGTGGTCACAAGAACTTTACAGAGCAGGCCCATTATATATTTCTGTCACAAGTGGAAATGTGCATCATTGTGCTAAATGCACTACTCTTCAAACTAATATCGACAATGCGTGTGAATAGAGTTTTTTATTTTTTTGTGTGTCAATGGAGTATAGTGTGTGTCAAATTGCGGTAGGTAATCAATGAACCTTTCTCTCTGCCCGTCACGTGTACTCACATACTCCAAAAAAAAATTATGAGTCATTTGGTAAAGTGTATTAGCAGAAATAATCGACGCATTCAGATATTATTTAGTACTTGCTCTATTTAAAAAAGAATGACCCAGTTTTTTTTTAGTATGTTTAAAAAAGAATGACCCCTCTCCTTTTTTGGCAACACTTTAACTTCAACATTCCATGTGACATGTTTAAAGCCACAAGATTAAAGGACATTTTAGTAAATTTGACATAACTTTAATTTAGAACTACAAAATAAAAAATCTTTTTTCTTTTTTTTTTAACTCTGTTCCAAGTCAAACTAGACAATTCTTTTTAAAACTGATGGAGTATAATATTTGGTAGGAATTTTGAACTTTTGTATAATTAATACATGTATTAGTTATACAACATATATGATAATATATGATGTATAATTAATACCTTTCATTTGGTGGAATTAATAATGCATAAAATGTAGTACCATGAGATTAATATATATAGAGAGACAAAAACACCATTCAAATCTTTTTAATCATTTTGTTTATTTTCTTGATTTTATGTCTTATATTTGTACTAGTAAATTTATTTAAATAAATTAACTTATAAATTTTGTTATTTAGAGAGAGTTGTTAGTTGCTAAATAAATTCAATACAAATTAATACAATATTTGAAATGTGAGTTATTTAACATTTACTAGTTGAAAAGGCAAATATATGACCAAGTTTGTGATATTAATTGAATGTACTATTTGTTGATATATATATGATTTTCTGATTATTTGTATTTTGAAGATTTTATAAAATTGCATACATATTAAAACTAAGATTTGTAATTTTAAAAGTGTGTAAACGTAGATGATTTATTCAATTTTACTACTATTTATTGTCTTTTTGCTTTTAAAAGTAGATGATCTAATTTTTAAATTGTAAATTAACCTTTGGGAATGATTAATTCATGGGAAAAATGACAAATATACCTCCGAACTATCAGAAATGATATGTCAATACCCTCCGTTATACTTTAAGGTTATATATACCCTTACCGTCAATATTTTGGGTTGTCTATACCCTTAAGACTAATGGATGGACACGTGACATCATCTAAATGATTTACCTGATTTTATGTTTTTTATTTATCCAAAAAATTGAAAACTCACCCATTTTTCATAACTTACCCATCCATGACCCAAATTGAAATGCCATGACATTTAAAATTTAAAATAAAAAGCATAGTTGTTCATCTCCACCAAATATCAAATAAAAGGAAAAAATGTTCTTCAATTCATTTTCATTAGCACCATTCTCCAAATCTCACAAACAAAAACCCAGAAGCATATTATTTCAATCAAAATCAAGAAACCAATTTCATTTTTTTTTAGTTCAAATCAATTTATTATTGTTGAAAGGGGTTGGAAACAATATCACTATTGATGGACAAAGCTTCAAGCTTAAAAATGGGTCTACAATTGATCGAAAATTTCGAACTCAAATTGATTTATTGGTATTAAAAGGGGTTGAGAAAATACTACCATCATTAATGGACAAAACTTCAAGCTTTAAAGTGGGTCTACAATCTAATAGAAAATTTCAAGCTCAAATCGATTTGTTATTGTTGAAAGGGGTTGAGAAAATGCTACCACCATTGATGGACAAAGCTTCAAGCTTTAAAGTGGGTCTACAATCAAATCAAAAATTTCAAGCTCAAATTGATTTGTTATTATTGAAAGGGATTGTAGATAATGTACAAAACACCCAATAACCTAGATTCCTACTAATCTAAATGAAGATGAAGTTTTTTTTTGTTAGCAAGCATAAAGTCTACAGATTTAAAAAAATTGAAAGACACCAAATTTACAAAACTTAAAGGAATGTTACATGTTGAAGCTGGATGGAATGGGGAAGATACAAAGTTTGAAGTGAAAGTGAAGAAGAGAGTAGTTTTAGTGAACATGTCATCTTCTTTCTTTAAAGACGAGTTCTTGATTCCATGGTCATGGTGGGTTGAGAAGAATAGAAGGATGATTTTTGATGAAAATGAAGAGTGGATTTTGGCACCACCCATTTTGGTTGTGGGTTGGATGGATTTTTAATTTTGGGTAATAAATAAATAAAATCAGGTAAATTATTTAGATGAAGTCACATGTTCGTTCGTTAACTTCAGGGATATATGATGAGTCCACAAATTTGACTCATTTAGGGCTATATTTTGATAGAATTAGTGTCCTCAAATGCATATTTTATCTCAATATATGATGAAACCCTTAAGTTTTAGGTGTTTGGAGTTTGAAGGAAAGCATGGACACCACTTAGCAAAAAAGGAACAAAGGCAACTGAAAGAACGAAGAAATGAAGTTCTGAGAATCGCCGAACCCATTCGGCGAGTCGCCAAAAGGTCTTATCCTCGCCTTTTGCACCAGTGTGTTGAGCCCTAAATGAAAGGATCAAACCGGCGGTGAAAAAGAGCAGTCGATGTATCGCCAAGCAGTTCCGCGAAGTAGTACTATGTGACCTAATAATCCAAAACATGACGATGCTGAAGGCTATCGCAAGACGGCGATGAACTAGACCAAACGGCAGATCGCCGAGTTGATCGGCGATTCCGACTAACATCGCCGGGTGATCCTTCGCAGCACAGATTTTTGAAAACTATAAATACTCATTGAGAATTATTATTCTAGTATCAAATTTTTAGCTTTGAACAATAATTTTTCAGAATTTGCTTTTATTTTTGAGTTCTAAGTTTGGAGAGGGTTTTGAAGAACTTGAAGGTTCAAAAGGTTTTAACTCCAAGATTTTGGACTTGGGTCTTGTGTATTCTTCAATCTTGACCTATTTTGAGACTTAAATCTATACACATTTGAATGCAAACTCATATTGGTATAAATTTATATCTCTTATACATGTCTAGCTAAAACCCTAATTCTTGGGGTGTGATTTTGTGAATATGGGTTAGATTATATGTTGGGTCTTGCTTATTAATGATTTATTTGTTGTTTAGATGTGATTTCATTTAGTAGTTGTGGTGGAACTTAATGAAATTGTAGTTGCAAATACGATTTCACCTTTGTGTTTTCGGCTTGCTTGAGAGAGAGGTCGTAAAACTAAGACTACTAAATTGATGGCCAGTGGGATTGGGTCGACATGAGGTTCAACTCGAGAGAGTGAACCCTAGTCCTTCTCCCACACACTCAGCTCAAGAGAGTGAGTGGGCTAAGGCGGAGGTTGTTCTTTATGCGGCAAGTGGGTGTCCGAGAGGAACCCATTTGATTCGGAGTAAGTTGCTCGAGAGAGAATTTACTCCCTCTATAGTCTAGCCTAGTCACAAATATTCAACAGATTTATTGTCAAAAGCATGTACCCAATAGTCTAGTTTTTCCTGTATTCCTATCACATCGCAAGAACCCCATCTCCTTGATTAGTACTTTCTGCATTTTTACTATTTTTGTTTACATGTGACAAACTCCCATTGTTAATTGACACTTTTGTGTCACCCCTTAGATTTAACATGTTTCCATTCGATAATGTCTTTAGCTATGACTAATTAGAAATAAATTTTATTTTTCTACGAATTCTCAAAACCACTCCCGGTAGGAACTATCCCAACCCTTGGTTGGGTTATTATACTATTGTACGATCGTAGACACTTGCATTAGAAGTTGTGTCTTTATTATGCAAACATCAAAATGGCGTCGCTGCCGGGGTGTGGTGTTATTTGAGAATTCTTAGTTTAGTAAAAAAAATTGTTCTTCTTAGTTGTAGTTCTACTTACTTAATTTTCAGTTTTGTTTCTATTGTTTGTGTTGAAAACAGAAAGCATGAGTGTTAATGGCAGCAACGGCTGCCAGGTGGGCCACCAAGACGACATTGGAAATCTCAACGATGTCCAAGAGCCCAACATTAATGACCCCCATCTCATGGGAGGTATTGGGGTCATCCGTTTACCTCCAGCCGAGGGAAATGCAGTGTTCCACATAACAAGCACCATGTTGCAACTCTTGCAACTAAATGGACTTTTCAGTGGATTGGCTCATGAGGATCCTCACAAACATCTTTGTAACTTCGTGGATGTGTGTGGACCATTCTCTTTCAAAAACATCTCTCAGGAGTCAGTTCGGTTAAGGCTATTCCCTTTCTCGTTGATGGGAGAGGCGTGCAAGTGGCTGGCGGAGTTGTCTCGCGAATCCATCACTTCCTGGGAGGAATTGGTAACCATATTTAATGTGCGATTTTTCCCTCCTTCGAAGATGATGACTCTTCGGGATAGTATCCAAATCTTTAAGCGTTTGGAGGGCGAGCCAATCCATGAGACTTGGCTACGATTTAAAAAGTTAGTGCTATAAAGCCCGAATCATGGTTTGCCCGACAATGTCTTGCTATAATACTTTTATCGAAACCTGGATTCGATAAACAAAGGTGTCGCTGATCAACTTTCACCTGGAGGCCTGATGCAACAATCGTATGCAGTAGCAGCCCAACTCTTAGATGGCATGACGACCATCAACAGGGCATGGTACACGCGTGAAGACCAAGTTTCCCCTCTCACATTCAAGCTATCCAAGGAGCAAATGCAAAAAGATAATGAGAGAGACCAAAACATGGCCAAGATCATGACACAACTTGACATTTTATCTAAAAATGTCATGGGGGCTGGTGCCCATGGTGTCAACGTTGTGGGGGTCGGGTGTGCAAATCCTGAGAAGGTGAAATTTGAAGCCTTGTATAATGAGGAAATGAACTTCCTAGCCAACCAAGGCGGTGGTTATCGTTTAAACTACCCAAGGCAGGGAGGTAACCAAGGTTGGGCTAGAGATAAAGGATGTAAGGATCGTGAATGGAGAGACCGTAATCCCAATTGGAAGGATGGGGAGAAGGACATGTATGTGCCTCCCCACGAGAGCCAAAAACCAAATGATATAGAAGGCGGTAGGTCTGAGGATATGCTTTCTCGTATTCTCAACAAAGTTGAGGGGTTAGACAAGACCTTAAAAGAGATGAAAGAAGATGTGTCAACCCTCAGCCAGACTATTACCTCATATTCCGTCTCGATCAAGCAATTAGAAACCCAGATGAGTCAGATGTCATCGCATTTGAATCCGCGACAAAAAAGGGATTACCTAGTAACACTATGGCAAACCCCAAGAATGAAATGTGATGGTGAACTTGCATCGTGCCGCGACGTTAACTAAGGTGTTGTTTGGGAGGCAACACAAAACCCTTTTTATTGTTTTAAGTTCATTTTTAAAAATAATGGTGTGTTGATTGTGCAGATGGAAGCTTGGAGAGTGAACGAAAAGTGCAAATTGGCTAGCAACAGGTCCAATTAGCAAATTGCGACTCCAAACTAGACCGCCGTTAGACTCAAGACCAACTTGCATTGGAGTCTGTAAAACTCAACGAGCACAGGAAATTATTGGCTAACTGCCGACCATGTCGGCGATCCCGATAGAGACCGTTGTTTGGACTCCCAAAACAACTGAAAGTTCTGTAAAATTTTGCGAGGCAAGTGGATACTCGGCGAAACGCCGAGTGATTTGGCGATCCTGACTAATGTTGCCGAATGGGCGAAAACTGGACGGTTTTTAAGGCAAAAGGTTTAAAAGTTTCAAATTCATTCCCTTACCCTCACTTTTTCATCTTCCCAAAATCACACCTGCACTCTAGTTTTACATTCCTTGCATCTTTGAAGTATTTTTAGTGTCGAATTGTGCTACGAATTGGATTACATTGCCTCCTAGCATCTCGATATCCATTTGGTCGGCATAAAAGGTTGGTTTTATCTAACCCCATGATTATTTTGTCAAAGTTGTACTCAAATGCAGTGGCATTACTTTAATGGTGTGTGCTGGGCATCTCTGGTAGGATTTTAATATTTGTTTGCCTGTTAGGTTCGCAAATTTTGCCCGTACTAAGTTAAATAGTTAATTTCTGAAGGTTGAGCTTTAAATTGGATGAAAAATCGTGGGTTGGGAAAGATTGTCACTGGGTCTAAGCCTAATTTGAGTTGTGCATGCCTTAACTCTATTTTTGTGGGTCACAGGGTTGAATTCGGGAAAGTTGGGTCGAAAGCAGGCACGTTGGGTCATTTGGCGAGCTGGGTCGAGCTCGTCGAACCACTCGGTGGTTCGCCTAAAATCCCCATCTTGCCTTTAACTTAATGCCAAATATGATATTGAATTTTGTAACTTTCGGCGAGAAACATGATGTCGCTGAATACATTCGGAGCCTCGCCGAAAGACTTCCTGTTGGCCCTTTGTCTGCACCCTTGATTCTCTATGCATTGCACTCGGTGAACCACCTAAGTAGTTGCGCGCTTCGCCAACTGGTTCGGCGAAGTGATTCTGCAATTGAGCTGCCTTGCCTTTGTTTGAATACTTTCTAACTTTTTCTTGAAGCTTTGCAAAAATGGTTAGACCAAAAGTAGCTGGAAGAGATATGCCACCCCAACAAACAAGAGCAAATTTTTTTTAGGAAAAATACGAAGGCAACAAATCCTCCCAAAATGGATAATGAGGGCAAGAAGCCCAGTGCCAGTAAGAGAACAAATCCCCGAGACCCCACTATTCCCTCGTGGAGGCGTGGATTCTTCACAACTATCCACTCCTTTCTGGTGGCTCATGATTTGGAAAATCTTAGTAAGTCAGCTGCAACTGAATCTTCTGAAGAAGCTCCGGGGCCATTATCAAATTCCAGGCTGACACATCGGGTACTGATGCCCAGACAAACGAAGCGACTGTGTAGACATGATTTTTCTTTAACTCCCTCTATATCTTTCTTTATTTTACATTTCAGATTCTGTGTTATTTGCATTTTAGGACAAATGTTTTTATTTGTGGTGGGGTGAGGCCCACCTTTGTGTGCTATTGATGTTCGTGTTTTGTTTATATTTGGGCTTTGTGAGCTATTATTGTGTTAATATTGTTTGCTGTCGATGTTTGAGCTTGTGGCTCCTTTTATTTTAAATTGCAAAATGACTTTTACCCTTCCAAATTTTTTTGCCACCTCTCGTGTGTTAAATGTGGCTGTTCTTTTGCAAAATTTGAGTCTCGGTTTCGATCAATACCGATGACTTGAATAGTTCTCTCAATCGAACGAACATGAATGTGAGGCTACAATGAGGCCAAATGAAGTTGCATAGACAATATGTGAACTCCTTACATCTCGTTATGACTAGCATAGTATCGAATTGAGTCTCTTGTGATGATCATTGCACACTAGCGAAAGTGTGGAGTCTTGTTTGACTGTAGTGTCAATGCCTAGTGTGATGAGCTTACTTTAAACCATGCATATAGATCCTAGAATTTGCCCCGTTGGTCCAGTCAACTAAGTGATGCTATCTCTTGATATGATCTTAGGCAACTTCTAAGAGTGTGAGCCAATTTGACATATACCTCTTTTGTGACCTACCTTGTTAGTATGTGAACCGCTTTTGAACACCCCTTGAGCCTTACCTTTCTTTGGAAGAAACTTGATGAAATCATAACCTTTTTTATCCATTACCCATAATCCTCATGAAGTTGTGGTTAGTTGATTAGCCAACTTAGGCCAAAAGCCTAAGTTGGGGGTGTGGTGGCAAGAAAATCCCTCTTACCCATGGTTTTGAGAAAAATGGAACCTCACTCTCTCTCTCTCTCTATATATATATAAAGAGAGAGAAAAGAGAAAGAAAAATAAAAAGAATGAAAAAGAAAGTTATGGAATAAAGTACAAAATAAATGGGATTTCCAAACAATCCATGGAAAGGAAATAATAGGATGACTTATGAACACTAAAGAGAATGATGAAGGAAAAGGAAAGGAAGTGTTGTGAGCACCACATTTCATGAGGATGAAAGTCACTGAGCCTAAATGACCATACATTTGCACTCAACCTCATTACAAGTCTTAAAAAGACCTTTTTGATCTTGAGTGAGCTGAAACAGATGTTGATTGGAAAATACGGGCAAACCTATGGGTGAAATTATGCATTGTGTTATTCTTTGTGAGTGTGAGCGTTGCATCTGATTCCGAAGCTTTAAATTGTGAACCATGTGTGAATATGGAATCATTCATTATGTGAGGGCATTTGAACACTTTGGTTGAGCTGAACTTGCATTTGATGCAGGTATTGTGAGCATGAGGTTCTTTGATATTGGTGAGTCACTACTTGAATCTTTGAGTGCACATTTGATCTTTGCATAAGTAAATTGAGTCTTGTTGTGTTCATTCATGATTGAGTCTTGTGTAGCACTGTTCGAGACACCCTTTTTGAACGGCTGAACTTGAGTTTGCTTGAGGACAAGCAAAATTTTAAGTTGGGGGTGTTGATGAGTCCACAAATTGGACTCATTTAGGGCTATATTTTGATAGAATTAGTGTCCTCAAATGCATATTTTATCTCAATATCTGATGAAACCCTTAAGTTTCAGGTATTTGGAGTTTGAAGGAAAGCATGGACACCACTTAGCAAAAAAGGAACAAAGGCAGCTGAAAGAACGAAGAAATGAAGATCTGAAAATCGCCGAACCCATTTGGCGAGTCGCCAAAAGGTCTTATCCTCGCCTTTTGTTCCAGTGTGCTAAGCCCTGAAGGAAATGATCAAATCGGTGGTGAAAATGAGCAGTCGACGTATCGCCGAGCAGTTCCGCGAAGCAGTACTATGTCGCCTAATGATCCAAGACACGACGATGCTGAAGGCTAATGCAAGACGGCGATGAACTAGACCAAAGGGCGCATCGCAGAGTTGATCAGCGATTCCGACTAACTTACCGAGTGATCCTTCGCAGCACTGATTTTTGAAAACTATAAATACTCGTTGAGAATTATTATTCTAGTATCAAATTTTTAGCTTTGAACAATAATTTTTCAGAATTTGCTTCTATTTTTGAGTTCTAAGTTTGGAGAGGGTTTTGAAGAACTTGAAGGTTCAAAGGGTTTCAACTCTAAGATTTTGGACTTGGGTCTTGTGATTCTTGACCTGTTTTGAGACTTAAATCTTCATACCCATTTGAATGCAAACTCATATGGTATAGATTTCTATATATTATACATATCTAAGTAAAACCCTAATTCTTAGGGTGTGATTTTATGAATATGAGTTAGATTATCTATTGGGTCTTGCTTATTGGTGATTTATTTGTTTTTTAGATGTGATTTCGTTTAGTAATTGTGGTGGAACTTAATGAAATTATAATTGCAAATACGATTTCACCTTTGTGTTTTCGGCTTGCTCGAGAGAGAGGTCGTAAAACTAAGACTACTAAATTGATGGTCGGTGGGATTGGGTCGATATGAGGTTCAGCTCGAGAGAGTGAACCCTAGTCCTTCTCCCACACACTCAGTTCGAGAGAGTGAGTGGGCTAAGGAGGAGGTTGTTCTTCATGCGGCAAGTGGGTGTCCGAGAGGAACCCATTTGATTCGGAGTAAGTTGCTCGAGAGAGAATTTACTCCCTCTATAGTCTAGCCTAGTCACAAATATTCAACAAATTTATTGTCAAAAGCATGTACCTAATAGTCTAGTTTTTCCAGTATTCCTATCACATCCCAAGAACCCCATCTCTTTGATTAGTACTCTTTGTATTTTTGTTGTTTTAGTTTACTTGTGAAAAACCCCCATTGTTAATTGACACTTTTATGTCACCCCTTAGATTTAACATGTTTCCATTTGATAATGTCTTTAGCTATGACTAATTAGAACTAAATTTTATTTTTCTACTAATTCTCAAAATCACTCCCTGTGGGAACGATCCCAACCCTTGGTTGGTTTATTATACTATTGTACGATCGTAGACACTTGCATTGGAAGTTGTGTCTTGATTACGCAAACATCAATATACACAACCCAAAAGAATGGCGGTAAGGGTATATACGACCTTAAAGTATAACAGAGGGTATTAACATACCATTTATGATAATTCGGGGGTATATTTTTCCTTTTCCCTTAATTCATTACAATGACAATTATTTTCTCTCAAATAATTCAAGTGAAAAAAAATAACAAACGTGAAGACAAAATTGTTCTTCTTCTAGATAGATAGAAGACCACACAAAAATAATATTATCCGGTAGTTATCTACCTTGATCTAATCATATGAATTTTAAAAAATCTCATAATAATTCAAGGATATAATTATTGGAAATAAGATTTTTGTAGAATTTTAAATCAAACACAAGATAAGGTGGGAAGGAGTGGACCAAATACTTGATAAAAAATAAACCCTGCATTGTTAATCCCTATATTATTAATCCATGTGTTATTAATTTTTGTACCAAACAACCCGCTAATATATACAAACGACCCCTTGATGCATTTTATTATGAATTCCTAAGCATGACACGAGAATGACGTCAATATGCCCGAATTAATTTCGTTCACTATTCCTCAAATGGTCATTGAATTTAGTTGTACAAAAATTCTTGTTTGCAACAAATTGTAAAGTGGTAGAAAATAAATTGTAATCACAAATAAAATAAGAAGAAATATAATTTTATTGATAAACATTGTGGGTACGAATCCATTCCTCCCTTGATTCTTCTCTCATAAGATTTACCCATGATTCGAGGACCGTCAGTGGAGTATTTCTTGAACTAGAATGATTTGGATTTTGATCTCTTTATGAATATTCCATGAATTTGTGGGATATTCAAGATTTATTTGAGAAAGACACTATGAATATTTCATGAATTTGCGAAATATTTGAGATGTCTTTTCAAAGAAATATAGTATTCTTTATATAGGCATGAATTAGGGTTTAGGGTTGAGTAGCTTCCAAGAATCCTAACTGGAATCACATACATCTTGCAGCTTGTAGAGTCTCACAAAATTTCAATGTCTACAAATTTCCCCTATTTCAAGTCTTGTTGAAGCGTAGACTTGATGAACACTTGTTAGAGTGTCGACTTGATGAATCTAAAAACGAGACTTGAATTACCCATAAAAATGAAGCTTCCACCTCTGCAATTTTGTGGCTTCAGATTTGCAGATATGATTTATGAGAGAAGAGAGCAAATTAGTCCCACTGGGTGTACCACTTTGTTTGCAACAAATTTCTTCAATTATGAAAATATACTGCAATCACAAAATAAATAAGAAGAATAATTTTATTCATCAAAATTATGAGTACAATCACAAAACAAATAAGAAGAATATGTCTATCCATCAAGATTGTGAGTACAAATCTATTGATCCTTGATTCTTCTCTCATAATTTTCTCCATGATTTGAGGGCCATTAGTGACGTATTTACGAACTACGATGATAATTTAGATTTCTCCATGATTTGAGTGTCGTTAGTGGCATATTTCTTGAATTAGGATGATTTAGACTTGATTTCTTTATGAAAATTTCATGAATCTATGGATTATCGAGATTCCTCTTAATATAATATCCTTAATATAGACATAAAATAGGATTTAGGGTTAGAGTATCCTCCAAAAATTCTAACTGGAATCAAATACATCTTGTAGAATCCCAAGTAGAATTGAACATGTCTTGAAGAGTACCACTAATTTTTTCAGTGTCTACAAATTCCCCCTACTTCAAGGTTTGTCGGAGTGTGGACTTGATGAAACTCAAAGACGAGACTTGAAGTACTAATCATTCTTCCACATTTGTTGTTTTGTGACTCTAGATTTGCATATTTGATTTGCGAGAGAAGAGATGAAGGGCAAATTTGGTCCCACTGGGCGTGACAATTTATTTGCAACAAATTTTAAAATGACAAAAAATAAATCGTAATCAGAAATAAGAATATTTTATTAAAACAATATGGGTACAAATCCGTGCTTCCCTCGATTCTTCTCTCTAAATTTTTATTGTTATTCAACGGTTGTTAGTAATGTATTTCCCAAACTAGGATGAATAGAATTTCTCCATGATTAGAGGTCTGTTAGTGGTGTATTTCTCAAATTAGGATGATTTAGAGTTGATCTCCATAATTCAAGGGTCGTTAGTGACGAATTTCTTAAACTAGGATGATTTTTGACTTAATAAGATGGTTTGAACTTTATCTCCATGAAAGGATCTATAGATCTTGTTAAAATATTTGAAGGATTTGTAGATCTTCTTGAAATATTTGATTTTCAAGAAGACTAAAATATATTGATCTCATCTCTGTGAATATTTCATGAATTTATGAAATTTTTTAGATGCCTTTATAAGGCAATATAATACCCATTATATAGGCATGTGCTAAGGTTTACAATTGAGTAGCCTCTAAGAACCCTAATTGGAATTGAACACGTCATGTAGAATCCTACAAGTTTTCACTGCCTACAAGAATTTGTAGACAATAAAATTTGAGTCGAGATTATAATAATCAAGACTGAAAATAATGCAACAATCGTATTATTGATTCAGAATATGAGTGTTACAATCTCTATTAATTATCTGATTCTTCTTTTCAGATATAAATTCAAAGGCTCGTGATCTTGATCTCGAATTTGTTCTTGAACTTGATCTTGGATTCAAGGGCTTTGAAGCTTGTTCTTGAATTTTCGATGAACTTGAACTTGAACTTGATCTTGATCTTGACTTGACTTATACTTGAATTCAAGGGCTTTGAGCTTGTACTTGAATTCGGTATTGAATTTTGAACTTGAACTTTATTTTGATCTTGACTTGACTTATTCTTGAATTCAAGGGCTTCAAGCTTGTTCTTGAATCTGGTGGTCTTTATCTTGACCGTTCCTGAACTTGAATGATTGAATTCTTGAACTTGTAAAGAAATACGGGGCTTTTAATTCACGAGCTTTCTCTAGCTTCTTATTAGAATTCTAATGTTTTTTTCTGAATTATGAGGACCCCTATTTATAGTTGTGGAAATAGAGAAGTTGTGATAGGAAAACATTTTCTTTCTTCCAATCAGATTTAAGTGACATGACATATTGGGCTTTATGAAGTGGGCTTGTCATTTTGACACATGACATGATCGTATTGACTTCTTTGTTTGACTAGGCATGCCACGTCATTTGACACATGACACCAAACTAGACCTCTAGCATGAGATTGACATTGGATTTAGCAAACTGAGCTCATCTATTGTAGCTACTCACAAATCAATTACTTTGGACTTTAGTTAAACCCATATTTATTGGACTTAAATAATTAACTCAATTATATTAATTCATAATATTTATTTGGACAAATATATTCATGAGTTTAATATAATCCTAATTATTTTATAAATTTATATTTAATAAATTTTAGATGATTACAAATGCACCATGCTTCAAGTCATGTCAAAATGTTTTATTTTTTGAAGACTAGACCGAAACATTGACTATACGATAATTGTATTTGAAGTGCGCCAGTAATATACTTAATTAATGACCACTCCATATAATTGGAGAAACATATTTTGAGTGGAAAGTGATATACCAATATTACATGGCAAATTTGTCACTTTCCACCATTTTGCCAATTGGAAAATAGGGGAAAAGAACAAAACATAATTGTTCCAATTAGAATAGGGAAAGGATAAAAGTATTTTCGCCAAATTAAATGTTATAGCCATAGTTTCTTTTATTTGTAATTCGCAACAAATATTCCATGTTTTTTGCCATCCCATTTGTATACCGAAATATATAAATAGACCGAAATATACAAATGCAGGATCCATTTGTATACCGAAATATACAAATGCATGACCCATTTGTATATCAAAATATACAAATAGACCGAAATATACAATTGTAGGACCCATTTGTATACAAATATACAAATGCAGGACCCATTTGTATACCGAAATATACAAATAGACCCAAATACATATTTTTTATGTATATGTATACCGAAATATACAGATTAATAGCCATATCAAACATAAAGTTTTCTATGAAGTGCAATTATACAAACTAGCTATAGCATACAAATATGATTTTTATGTTTGCTAAACCTAAAATTTACTGTTCGAACTTCGTAGCTAAAAGAAGATTACAATTAGTCTAGGAAAAGGACTTCATATATTACTTTCTTAAACATCTATAAATAGATCCTTTCCCTTTTATTTTTTAATATCAACAAAGTTTCAGAACTTCTTCCTTTTTGTAGATCCTTTAGCGTGCGACGTGCAGACATCAAGGTACATATTTTTTGCCTTGTTCCCTTTTTCTTTTGTGTTTTTTTTTTCTTTTATAGACGAGTGGACGCGATATATATATATATATATATATATATATATATTTGTGTAGACTACATAATGAAGAGTTTTTGTCGAAACACACAAATTTGGTCTTGAGGTGTGACGGGATGGATATGTGTCTCCACCTCAAGAAAGGTAATTTGGAGGTAATCTTATGGTGGAAAGGGATGGAGACTCATCCCTGCGATAACAAAGGTAATTTAGAGGTCAACTTTTAGCGTAAAGAGAATGGATACACATCCCCACCTTAAGAAAGGTAATTCAAAGGTAATCTTATGGTGGAGAGGGATGGAGACTAGTCCTTGAAAGGTAATTTAGAGGTAATTTTTTGGCGTACAGAGGATTAATACGCATCCCCGCCTTAAAAAAAGTAATTTGGAGGTAATCTTATTGTGGAAAGGGATGGAAACTCATCCTTGGCATAAGAAAGGTAATTTTATGGTATTATTTTGGTGGAAAGGGATGGATACTCATCTTTCCCTAAGAAAAGGTAATTTGAAGGTCAAGACTTGAAGACTTCAACTTTTAGACTTGAATAATTTGAAGACTTCAACTTGCACACTAGAATAATTTGAAGACTTCAACTTGCACACTTGACTGATTCGAGATACCATCTTGCGAACTTGAAGAATTTGAAGACTTCAACTTGCAAACTTGATTGATTTGAGACTCTATCTTGTAGACTTGGAAGAATTTGAAGACTTCAACTTGCAAAGTTGATTGATTTGAGACTTTCACATGTAGACTTGAAGAATTTGAAGACTTCAACTTGCTAACTTGATTGATTTGAAGACTTTAACTTACAAACTTAAGAATTTGAAGACCTCAACTTGCAGATTTGAACTTCAACTTGTAGACTTGAAAATTTTGAATACTTCAATTTGTAGACGTGGAAATTTTTGAAGACTTCAAGTTTTGAAACAACTCATATTCATAGGAGTTTGCCCCCATCGAGTCACCATCATTTGGTGCAAGTCTAAAATTTGATGAAAGATTACTCATAGCTTTAACTTTCATGTGACCGATCAAGTGGCAACATGTGGTTTTTTTGAAACTCATGAAATTGAACTTAGAATGTAATTCTAAGTGCCTACATACCTCAGTGGAGGATCAAGTCACAACATAGTTCTTGGAGAGTGTTTTTATTTTTATTTTTGGGTGCCGTACACAATTTATACTTTTGCGCGCCAAGAGTGACATGCAATTTAGCCTCGTACCTTAAGGAGCGTTATTTTACTTCAAGGGTAGTACCTCTTCAGGAATTTTGCATTAATAGGATCAATCCTCGCGCCATCTGCATCAATAAGCTTGTAAGCGCAATTTGAATACGCTTCTTGTACGACATATGGATTATCCCACTTCTAGGTGAATTTGCCCCTAGAATTATGCAAAGTAATAATGAGTTTTATTATTGCAAGGACCTGATCTCCAACTTGGAAGCACCTCGAGCGAAACGTTTTTTTATTAAAAGCACGAGATAGACAAGCTTGATAACATTCAAGATTTTATTGAGCTTCTAGACTCTTTTCATCAAGTGTTTATAACTCGGAAAGACGTAGTTGATCATTTTCTTTTTCAGGGAGCCCTTCTTAAATAGTAAGTCTGAAGGAAGGTATTTGACGCTCAAGTGGCAGGATTGCTTCAACTCCAAAAACAACTGAATATGGGGTGGCTTGAGTCAGTGTGTGATATGTCGTCCTATATGCCCACAAAGCTTCTTCCATTCTTTCATGCCAGTCTCGTTTGGACTTGGATACAACTTTCTTCAGCAGTTTGCATAGAGTCTTTTTGAATACTTTAGCTAGACCATTGGCGGCAACATGATATATAGAAGATTTGCATTGCTTGAAGCCAAAGAGATCACAAATCTTGTTCATTAATTTGTTATCAAATGACTTTCCATTGTCTGTTATTCTATATCAAGGGATGTCAAAGCGATAGATGATATTCACTCGGATGAAATCTACAACATTCTCTTTCTTCACTTCTTAAAGAGCGACAACTTCAACCCATTTTGAGAAGTAATCTGTTGCGGCAAAGATGTACAAGTGTCAACCAGAAGATTTAGGTTGTGGTTTAACAACATCCTGTCCCCAAGTGTCGAATGACCAAGATTTGATAGTTAGGTATAATACTACGGGCAGCTGATGTATGAAATTTGCATGAAATTGACAAGCCTTACACTTTCGAGCCTAGTCTAAGCAATTTTTCACCATGGTAAGTGGAGTTTGGATTCAGTATGATGTGATCCACATACTCTTGAATGTGCAGAGCTTAGAAAGCTTCTACTATTCCCAAACATTTGAAGATTTCTCCCTCAAATGATCTTCTATATAAGGTATCTTTGTAGTAAAGGAATCGGGGTGCATGACGACGAATATCAGTCCTTCTCCTTGAATTTTCTGGAAGTATCCCATAACACAGATAGTCGATAATAGGTTGTCTCCAATCTTTCTTTGCGGCTTCAGAAACAACGACGAGATGCTCAAGCTCATTTTATGTATATTGGTCCTCATTTGGTAGTGGTACTATTGCAGATAGTAACTTGTGTCCGATCAGGAAGAGTTAGTGTTGTAGCTAGGACAACTAACACATCAACTTTCTGGTGTTCCATTCTAGGCACATGTTTGAGGGTTACATCTCCAAGCCATCCTATTAACTTTTGAGCATAACCATGATAAGGGAGAAATTCGGGCTTCTTCACCTCATAACTTGTAACACCTCGAATTTTGATAAGGGAAAAAATTACATGAATTTTAGACTACTGGTTCAGGTCTACGAGAGCAGTCTACGGTTCGTCGACTAGTTTCGTAGAAAGGGGGGGGGGGAGATTTTTCAAAAATCAAGTTCTGGTACCTCTTCCTTCGGTCAACCAAGACGGTCCGTCAAATGGTCTACGAGTCGTAGATGTTGACACCCAATTTTGGCTCTCAACATTTATTTAACTAAAGTTTTAATAATAATAATAATAATAATAATAATAATAATAATAATAATAATAATAATTAAAATATATATATATATGTTATGAAATTTTTGTAGGAATACGAAAATATTTTTAATAATTTTTTTTATTTGATAAATATTATTTCTTATAAATATTACTACTTACTTTCTCATTTTTTAATTTTACTTCAAATAAATTTATTTCTTAAGGGTTAACTCGATTTTTCTAATTAAATATAATTTCTATTGTTGCAAAAAATATTTTTTGTACATTTTTAAAATTAGGAAACTTAATTAATTAATGAGTTACTAAGTCATACTAATTTATTTTTTAAGAATGACTAATTTTATAAAATAAGCTAATTTTGCAAAAATAATTATTTTTAATTTAATAAATTATGGTTATTTAATAAAGAAGAGGTTATAATTTAAATGGATTTAATTTGAGCAAAACTTAGAAATCCAAGTCTTTTTAAACTGGTCAATCTGTGTATGCCACGTAGGTGAGCACATGGATTGTGCTTCTTTAGCATTAAATCTTGGCCCTACAATTTAACCCAAGGGATTTAATTAATCCATCCATTTACAATTATATATATATATATTTATTTTTATTTTTTATATTATTATTATTTTTTTTTTATTTTTTTAACTCCTTAATTTTATTAACCCAAATTAAAATCCCAAAACTTTTCACCTTTCCCAGAAAAAGACTCTAACGCTGCATCTTCTTCTTCTTTCTTCAAAAAAGGACGACGCTCTTTACTCTTTCTCCTCCTTCCCCAGAACGCTGCACGTCCCCATGCCCTGTCGCTCCTTCGTCCCATCAAGAACGACCATGAACCACCAAAAAACAACAATATCTGGTGGTCTTCAACTACGCTCCTCTGCAGTCCATAAATCACAACCCCCTCTTGTCAACTTTACATCTTTTCCAACTAATTTTCTGACTCGAAGCAGGCCTAGAAACCGACACTGCTGCGCCTGAAAAAGTAAAATCATCAAGAGAATCCAGAAAAACATCCAACAATAATTAAAATCCATTTCGAATCGATCCAAAAATAAATCCAAGGAAAACGAACAGAAAGAACAACCAAAAATTGAACAACATATAGAAATCGGGAGAATCCAGAATTGGAGAATCAAGCAAAAATATCGAGAGGAAATCCAAGAATTCATTATAGAAATGATATATATTTACTACAAGCTCTAAATTTCAAAATGACTTCATCTCTTTTTTTCTCTCTTTGTTCTCTTGTTCTTAATCGATTTCGAGTTCAAGTTCCAAAGTTGAGTTCGAGTTTGGACGTTGACAAAAACCTCTAGTTTGATTCTCAATAAGAGGTAAACTCTTTTTTTCAATCTTTATCCAAATTTTGTCAATGATTTATGTGTTTTAGTTATGGTCCAAATTTATGTTCGGTGTTCTTTGGCATTTTTTTGGTCGACTTCATATATCGTTAGTGTTGTTATCATGATCAAGAAACAAGTATCTGATATAGGATGATAACTTTTCAATCCGCTCTTTCTTATTTGTTTAAGATGTAATTCCTTTGGTTTATCTCGTCTTAAATCTCTATCCTGTTCTTGCTCGAGTTTAGTCGTTTAATCTTTATCCAATTCCCTTCTTGCTATAATTTAGTCGTCTAGTCTTGAATGTTTTGATATAGGCAGGATAACACTTGATTTTTCTAGTATTGATATCAATTGTTTGAATCAAATTTGGCTTTGGTCGAAAGTTCCAACTAGTAGTCTTGTTGAAGTTTTTTTATTTCGTGGAAGTTAGTGAACTAGTCGACTGTTTGCCTTAATACAAGCATGAAAGTATTTCTTCCCTTTCCAGCATGCTTTGAAACTATTGTGTTTCTCTCTCTCTCTCTTTGTGGCCGTGTTCGCTCTAGAGGTCTGTTTCTAGTGTGTATGAAAGCTATTGTATGCCTGTTACTAACTCGTTTTCATGTGATGAACTCTGCCCTTGCCTAGCACACTTTGGTGATATGTGAAATTTTGACATGAATGTTGCATTTTAACTTGGATCAGCAGATTATATTGCTTTCAATTTGATTTAGACTGATTATTAATGTTGAGTTGTCACTTCTTTTAGATATCCTTTCCTTCTGTAAATCGCTGAATTTTGTTAGGCTTAGCTTTCCAGTAGTTCGTTTGTGCCAAATATCCTAGAAATATTATCTTTGGGGAAGTTTGAATCATCAACTTTTGATCTGGAAGCATGAGTTTGTGTTATAATTATATGATTGATAAGTTACTGTTTGGTGTATGTTGGTACTATGCCATTAGTTTTCGAAGTTAGTTATTTACTCGTTGCCAAAATAGATTTATGGTGATTTTCTTTATTTATTTCCCTCACCACAAAAGTTGATAATCAAATTTATATATTTTCTTTCTACATGATATAGGTGCAAAAAAAAGATGCAGAAAGAAGGAAAAAATCACTACAAACTTTGTCAAGTGCCCATCAATTTTGTAACGTTTTAGGTTTAATATCTTAACCTTTTTTTTGTAGAATTAGTAGTAAACAAAAAGCAGTGAGGCAGGGAAATGGTAATCAATTTTTGAGGTTGAATATGACCAAGATACTGACAAACATTTTTCCTTGAAACTCATGCTTTTACTAATATGTATAGATATATATATATATATCATGTTTTACTTCTCAATTAATAAATCATAATTCTTTTCCTCTTCTTATGTTTCATGTACAACCGGAGGGCTGGAGTTTCTACTTTGGAACTCGTTATTGGCCTAAAATATTAGGCCAACAACAATTAGGATCATCACAATACTTGGAGTCTCATAAATAGGAGTCAACATTCCTTAGCCTTTCCTTTTAAGATTTTGATTATATTGTTTGGATATGTTGACTAACCTTTACTTATGTCTACATAACTCTTAAATTTTGATATATTAAATTGCTTGTCTTTTTATTTTTAAGATTATTTATGTGAGCTAATCGTATTTGTTAACAAGATTAAAAGTTATATTATAAACTTTTGGTAACACCCTTAGAACAAATGATAGAAAAAGTATTTTCGTCTTGGAAATAGGTTAACATTTTAAGTTTTACTTATAATATTCTCTTAGGCCTTTATCTTAAGGAATAGGAAAACTTATCATCTAAAATTCACAATTCAAGTTTTAAAAGGCTGAAATAATATTTATTTAGGTCTTTAAGTAGAAAAAAATTAAAACTCATCAATTGAGACTTCCAAATATTTTTGAGATTAGTTTAAAGGTTAAAATAATTACCTTTAGAAATATATAGGCAAAAATAATAACCCTCTAGAAATATATTCTGGGAAGTAGGGCCTATATTTTATTAACAAAAAATAAAAAGTGTACGTTGTAAAACAAGTCCCAATAGCTAGGCCTATTTTATATTTTTTTACATATCCCCCTTTATAAAAAAAAAATATTTTTTTTATTGTCACTTTTCAAACAAAATATTGCCAAAATATTTAATTTCTTAACATGTTATTTCAAGATTTTAGATATGCCAACAAATTCAAAAAGAAAATACAAGGTACGTACATATATATGTCATACATGTAAATGTATAAATTCTATATTTTTATATTTAGTTTTCTCTATAGATGACTTATCATTTTGTTACACTTTATATTATTTTTCTCATATCTTCTATCCTTTTTACGTATATTATTTACCCCTTTTTATAAACCCTACACTTTAATATATATGATTTTTTTGTACATATGTACTTATTATCATTTTTCCTACATGTAAATAAAATAATAAATTCCATATGTTATAAACAACATACATGTATATACTATACTTCATAATAAATATATTTAAGATCACAACAAACCTCATAAAATTGTGACATTTAGTATTATTATTATTTGTTTTATTTTTTAATTTTTTATGAAAACTCCATTTTTATGTGTTTTAATTCAAATTACACATTACATATTACTACATATTTGCACTCGACTACTATCTTATTTTTTTTCATGCTTAATAAAACAACAGATTTTCACATCTCTTAAACTCAACATTTATATATTAGGATAAGTTTATATAAGATACATCTATATTTTCAACATATAAATCTATCGTATATTTAATTACATTTATTTATTTATTTTATTATATGATAAACATACTACTATTAAGTTTATTTTATGTATATATGTAATACCTTGTATTTTACTCTTTTTCTTAAACTAATAAGATTTACTTATCATTGATTATAAAGAAAATAAATAAACATGTTTTCCTAATTATATTTTCTTAAATTGAGTTTAAGGACTATCTTCGGATAAGCTCTGAGAAATGCTTAATACCTTCCTCTCGAGTAACCAAAACCCTTACTGAGAACTTCACTGGTTTCGCATCAAACCATAGTTTACATTTACATATAAAATGGTTTTCCTAATATTTTTGTTAAGATTTAGGTGGCGTCACTAAAATAATATTTTTCAAAAAATCAGAGTGACAGCCATGTTATGTTGTGAACTGTTTCGGCTAATTCGAAATAGGGTGTGACAACTTGGTGACTCTGCTGGGGACTTGCCTAGGTTTTAACCTTAGAAAACTCAATTTAGGAATAACATTTGTGATTACTTGTTTATTTTCAGCTTATTATTTGCTTTACTGAAATGATACATTGCTTTGATTGAAAGGTCGCAAATAAAATCCAAACTTGTGTTCCTTATTTATTTTAAAACACTATTTGTTACTGCTTTTTTCATACTGTCATTTGTATTTTATATCGAGTCTTTGGCCGTACATAAACACACACTGAACATGCGAAGGGTGTTCCTGCATTCCTCCGAAACTCTCTTTAGATTCCTTAGTTTCAGAGTTGGTGCAATTAAAATAGTGCGCCTTTTCGCAATTACTCAGTCCCACTCTCAATCATCTAGGAAAAAATCCCACTCTAAAAATAGGTCATGTTGCATAGCCTTAGGCAAGACAATATAAGGTATTGTCGTTGCGTTTAGGAAACCACCCAAATGTCAGTGAGTTTCTTCTTTAAAACTCGACGATATGCATTTTGTGTGAAATTGATACGATGATCCAAACTAAACACTTAGCGGATTTGAAGCAAATAAACTCATCATACCCTTTTACCTTTCTTTCAGATGCAAATCACCAAAACCTCCCTAGGATTTGAAGCAAATAAACTCATCATACCCTTTTTACCTTTCTTTCAGATGCAAATCACCAAGACCTCCCTAATATCAGGATGATGACTAAGGTCCCCCTGAACTTTGAAAGATTGGTGGGGAAACATCCGAGTAGCATACGAAAATGAGAATATTCCACACCTGGGGTCATTAATTGATCTACTAAATGTGGAGGCAAACAAATCGCTCATTACTCTTATGATTGAATTCTGGAAACCAACTACAATGACTTTCCCATTTACAGATTTTGAAATCACACCAACACTGGAGGAAATAAGTCAAACTGTTGATTTACCATTGGCTAGCAGAGCACACTTGGCCCCATGCACTACATCGGGAATTGGTTTTCTCTAGTCTTTGGGTTTGAGAGTAGGCACAGGGCTATTGTTTTCGTGGTGACCTTTTTGGGTATTATGATCTTCTAAAAAAATGAGATTGTGTCTACATCAACTTACTGCCTATGGTTATTTACATGTTTAGGGGACTTGTTAGAATGACCATCGTACCCATGATCTTGGCAAAAATATTTCGATCATTATCCCTCTACTCTAGAGGGTATGATCAGTTAAAGGAAGTAACCTGTTGCTACAGATTTGAGCGTTGGAACACTTCTATCAAAGAAAAGCAGAAAATGGCACTGAAGCAGACTTACACAACAAAATCAGAAGCCATGCGATGAGATTAAGCATGTGGGATGCCCCAAATAATGAAGATGGTTCGCGCTTTTTCCTGACCCACCTCATAGGAACCATATTCAGTGGCGACTACCATAGATCCATGGCCGAGCTCTGTTGAGAACTAACCACGTCTATTTCATTGAGTTGATCGAGTTGGAAGGCTTCCAGCCTTACGCACCTCTAAGAGTCCTTCGACAATTTGGGATTACCCAAGGCATATCTCTATGGTCAAATATGGCACTAATAGAGATCAATTATGAAGGAAGAATCCTGATAGAAAGGATCTGTGCTTTTGAACAAGGATGGTATGGTATTCTTGACACAAGCATAGGGGTTGAGTCTTGGTATACCCCTAAATATTATACTTGGTTTATGATGGGAGGAATTCTCGCAAGACCTAGCTATGAAGAAATCTTGGGGTTCACGGACACCCAAAGATCAAATCAAATTGGCATGAAATTATTAAACTTCATGCCTATCACCACAACCATGTATCATCAGGTGACCCCACGGTCTGTCGACCATCTCATACAGGCAGTTGATGATGAACCAAAGGAAGAGACGGAGGAAGACCCAGAAGAGGATCCTAGAGAGCCAACTGAGGAGATGGAAGAGGATCCAAAAGAAAATTCAGAGCATGGCCCTAACTTGTATGACCCTAGAGATAGATGAGTGATGCATATGGAGAATGAACATATTCCAAAAGCAGAAGATGCTCACTCAGAATATAGTTCCATAGGGTTTGATGGAAGATAAGATTCAAACGAAGATCGAAGAAACTCCAGAGTATCAGGTAAGGCCTTACTATGATTTGGGAGATATTGATAATGATTACCCAACCTGGCCCTAGATCATCTTTTTTCTTTGAACTCTTTCATAAGCTCCTCAAAGTCCCATGTGTCCTATCCCTCTTGTATGCCTTGTGGCCACCCTCGTACTTTCAATTCTTAGGCCTCACATTGCCTACCTCATTGTAATAGCCAGACTACCTTAATCAATGAAGTTATGTTTGCTCTAAATCTAAAATGTGTTTAAATGGATCATTTATTATCAAACTAATTGCAACGTAGGCCTACCTCAAGTAAAAAGAGGTTGTATATTAGGACGTGTTTGATTGTCGCTAAATTAGCGTATATATGTGTTACACTTACATATTTGTTACATCTTTCAATATATCTCCCAAACTAACATAGTTTCCTTTTTTTGTTTTCTTTTCTTTTTCATCATTTATTCCCAACAGTAAGTTGATTTGTGTTGACTTGCAAACTAGCTAACTCACGATACAACCTTCGATCAAAAGGAAAAATGACTGATAAAGACAACTTCAACGCTGCCACAAATATAATAGTACCTATTGAGAATCCTGAAAGTTCTCAAAATATAACGGACATTTAAATCGAAGAGAAAATGGCTTAAATGGAACAAGAACTCGAGATCTTGAGGGAAGAATTACGTCAAGTGCGAGACTTGGCCAAACTGTCGGATACTACTTTCCCAACTTTTAAGACGCCTATCTATTTCCCAAAAGCTAACTTGCCTTCTGCCGACTTACCAAGTCAGCCAAAACTAATTCAACACGCTCACGCTCACGGTCAAGTTCCACCGGCTTCTCCAACCGCAGTCAGGACAGTTTCTGACCTCTCTAATCGCGACCCTACCGTGCCTACAATGCAACAGATACTTGGGGCACTTGTTGACGCTCCTATGAGCCACATGTTCCACCTGTATATGCCGTTGGAGCTCCTACCTTCACAACATCAACTATGATTAATGTCCCGTATGAGGTTGATCAATATGCAGAAATGGAGAAAGTGCTCGGGCAAAAGAGGATGCATCGATCAATGCCCAACTTCACGGATAGAGAAAGGCATTGAGAAGCTTACAAGTCACTAGAGGAACAGAGAGTCTGGATTATGATGGCTTGTACATCCATCCAGACATTGACATGCAAGTAGGGTATAAACCACCGAAGTTTGACATGTTTGATGGAAAAGGTGACCCGCACGCACATTTAAGGGTATACTGTGACAAGTTAGTCGATATAGGGAGAAATGAAAAGCTGAGGATGAAGTTGTTTATCCGGAGTCTTTCTGGAGAAGCATTGACCTGGTATATGCGCCAGGACATCTAAAATGGCATGACTGGCAGGAAATGGCTAGGGATTTCATGACTCGTTTCAGATTCAATACTGAAATTACAGTCGACAGATTCTCATTGGCTAACATATAGAAGAATCCATCTGAGAATTTTCAGGAGTACGCACGACATTGTAGAACTAAAGTTGCAAGGGTGCAACCACCACTAGATGAGAGTGAGCTCTCGAAGTACTTTATTCGACCTCAAGAAGGTATTTAATTTGACAAGATGATGTCCATGATGGGCCAGAGGTTCACAAAATTGGTCAAAATGGGAGACTTCAAAGAGGAAGGTGTCATGGAAAATTCAATCTATGGTTGCATTGCAAGCTACAAGTAGGGCATGCAGTCAGGTGCTATTGGCGGCATCAAGAAGAAAATGGAGGATGTTTCAGCTGTCACTTACTAACAAGGAGGACCATCCCACCGATACCCCAAAAATCCCCACATTGCTGCACATACATCATACATCCCATACCCAATATATAATACCCAACCACACTATAATCCATCCCAAGCACCAGCACACTAAAATCCACCACGACCATATGTCCTTGTCCAAGCACCAATCCACCAAAGTAGACCAACATATGCACCGAGACCACGACCAAATCTCGAAGCTAGAAATGCTCGCGCTTACACACCCATTGTCGAACCTTATGCCCAATTGTTTAAGAGGTTGAGAAAAGCGGGTAGGCTGCAACCAGTTGAAGGAAAACTTCCTGATCCAATCCCTTGTAATTTTGACGAAAATAAGCGAAGCGCTTACCACTTGGGAGTCCAAGGACACGACACAGAAGATTGTTATGGTTTGAAGAACCAGATCGAGTCTTTAATTAGAAAAGGAGTAATAAAATGCACTCCATACTCTCCCAATGTAAACAACAACCTCTTGACAAACCATGAGAATCAGGAAGTTAACATGGTTACTTTAGGTGAAGAATATGAGGACCCCGACTATCCAAGCATAGTTGA
Source organism: Solanum acaule (assembly GCA_036250505.1). Classification (NCBI taxonomy): domain Eukaryota; kingdom Viridiplantae; phylum Streptophyta; class Magnoliopsida; order Solanales; family Solanaceae; genus Solanum; species Solanum acaule. The sequence goes on along the minus strand of JAJOOR010002778.1, from coordinate 26,593 downwards.
AACGGATGCCATGACATCTTCGGCGCAACCTGTTATCACTGTTTAACTAAGAGAACCTTTGACTGTCCAAACACATCTCCCAAGAGTTGTAGTGACTACTCTCATTGCTAGAAAGCCTGAGTATGACACCAAAGCAGTACCATGGGACTATCAAGCAGGAGCCAAGGGTAAGATGATCGACACTGTCTTGGCTCAAGGTATGACTAGATCGGGAAGATGTTATGCCCCAAAGGATCTAAATCGAGGAGTTCTTGGAAAGAAACAAAATCCAAGAAAGAATGTTACCGATGCTAAAGCCATAGAATTTTGGAAGAAGATGAAGCCTAAAGACTATTCAGTCGAAGAGCAGCTGAAAAACACGCCAGCCCACATATCCATTTTGTCTTTGTTTATGAGTTCTGAAGCTCATAGGAATGCTTTGATAGATGTGTTAAATGGAGTGAACGTTCCAAAAGAGATGACAAGTGAAACCTTAGCTTCAACGATTAGACGAATAATGTAAGCTAACAAGATCTCTTTCCATGATGATGATTTGCCTGCGAAAGGGGCTGGGCACAACAAAACGCTTCACATCGCAGTCAAATATTGTGATAAAATTGTGACTCGAGTTCAAATTGATGGTGGTTCTGGATACAACATCTGTCCTTTCACCAATCTGAGGGATTTAGGGGTGAATATGGGAGAGATAAGGGAAAGTCGTGTGAAAGTTAGAGCTTTTGATGGAGCGCAAAGAAGTGTCATCGGAGAAATCTATCTCAAATTGCAAGTGGGGTCGACTAAATTCCCTATCTTATTTCAAGTGATGGATGTGTCATCTAACTACAACCTGCTGTTGGGAAGACCATGGGTTCACATGGCGAGAGCGATTTCTTGGCCGATACCCATTCTTCAAGAAACATGTATCTGATTTAGGGTGATAACTTTTTGATCCGCTCTTTCTTATTTGTTTAAGATGTAATTCCTTTGGTTTATCTCGTCTTAAGTCTCTATACAGTTCTTGCTCGATTTTATTCGTCTAGTCTTGAATGTTTTGATATAGGCAGGATAACACTTGATTTTTCTAGTACTGATAGCAACAGTTTGAATCAAATTTGGCTTTGGTCTAAAGTTCCAACCTGTAGTCTTGTTGATTTTTTTTTTATTTTGTGGAAGTTAGTGAACTAGTCAAATGTTTGCTTTAATACAAGCATGAAAGTATTTCTTCCTTTTCCAGCATGCTTTGAAACTATTGTGTTGCGCGCTCTCTCTCTCTCTCTCTCTTTGTGGTGGTGTTCGCTCTAGAGGTCTGTTTCTAGTGTGTATGAAATCTATTGTATGCCTGTTACTCACTCGTTTTCATGTGATGAATTGCTGCCCTTGTCTAGCGTACTTTGGTGATATGTGATATTTTGACATGAATGATGCATTTTAACTTGGATCAGCAGATTATATTGCTTTCAATTTGATTTAGACTGATTATTAATGTTGAGTTGTTGCTTCTTTTAAATATCCTTTCCTTCCGTAAATCGCTGAATTTTGTTAGGCTTAGCTTTCTAGTAGTTCGTTTGTGCCAAATATCCTAGAAATATTATCTTTGGGGAAGTTTGAATCATCAACTTTTGATCTGGAAGCATGAGTTTGTGTTATAATTATATGATTGATAAGTTACTGTTTGGTGTATGTTGGTACTATGCCATTAGTTTTCGAAGTTAGTTATTTACTCGTTGCCAAAATAGATTTATGGTGATTTTCTTTTTTTATTTCCCTCACCACAAAAGTTGATAATCAAATTTATATATTTTCTTTCTACATGATATAGGTGCAAAAAAAAGATGCAGAAAGAAGGAAAAAATCACTACAAACTTTGTCAAGTTCCTATCAAGTTTGTAACGTTTTAGGTTTAATATCTTAACCTTTTTTTAGTAGAATTATAAGTAAACAAAAAGCAGTGAGGTAGGGAAATGGTAATTAATTTGTGAGGTTGAATATGACCAAGATACAGACAAACATTTTTCCTTGAAACTCATGCTTTTACTAATATGCATGTATATATTCTCATGTTTGACTTCTCAATTAATAAATCCTAATCTTTTTCCTCTTCTTATGTTTCATGTACAACCGGAGGGCTGGAGTGTCTACTTTGGAACTCGTAATTGGCTTAAAATATTAGGCCAACATCAATTAGGATCATCACAATACTTGGAGTCTCATAAATAGGAGTCCAACGTTCCTTAGCCTTTCCTTTTACGATTTTGATTATATAGTTTGGATATGTTGGCTAACCTTTACTTTATGTCTACATAACTCTTAAGTTTTGATATATTAAATTACTTGTCTTTTTATTTTGAAAATTATTTATGTGAGCTAATCTTATTTGTTAACGAGATTGAAAGTTATATTATAAACTTTTGGTAACACCCTTAGAACAAATGATAGAAAATATATTTTCTTCTTAGAAATAGGTTAACATTTTAAGTTTTACTTATAACATTCTCTCAGGCCTTTATCTTAAAGAATAGGAAAACTTATCATCTAAACTTATCTTCTAAAATTCACAATTCAAGTTGTAAAAGGCTGAATTAATATTTATTTAGGTCTTTAAGTAGAAAAAAAAATAAAACTCATCAATTGGGACTTCCAAATAAATTTGAGATTAGTTTAAAGGCTAAAATAATTACCTTTAGAAATATATTAGGCTAAAATAATTACCGTCTAGAAATATATTTTGGGAAGTAGGCCCTATATTTTATTAACAAAAGATAAAAAGTGTAAGTTGTAAAACGAATCCCAATAGCTAGGCCTATTTTATATTTTTTTACATCGCCCCCTTTATAAAAAATAAATAAATATATATTTGCTATTGTCACTTTTCAAACCAAATATTGTCATAATATTTAATTTCTTAACATGTTATTTCAAGATTTTAGATATGTCAACATGTTCAAAAAGAAAATACAAGGTACATACATATATATGTCATACACATAAAGGTATAAATTCTATATTTTGTATTTAGTTTTCTCTATACATGACTTATTATTATGTTACACTTATATTATTTTTCTCATATCTTCTATCCTTTTTACTTATATTATTTACCCTTTTTTATAAATCCTACACTTTAATATATATGCATCTTTTTTTTTTTTTACATATGTACTTACCATCATTTTCCCTACATGTAAATAAAATAATAAATTTCATATGTTTTAAACAACATACATATACATACTATTCTTCATAATAAATATATTTAAGATCACAAACCTCATATAACATTTTGACATTTAGTATTATTATTATTATTATTTGTTTTTTATTTTATTTTATGAAAACTACATTTTTATGTGTTTTAATTCAAATTACACATCACATATTACTACATATTTACACTCGACTACTATCTTATTTTATTTTCTTTCATGCTTAATAAAACAACAGATTTTCACATCTCTTAAACTCAACATTTATATATTTAGGATGAGTTTATATAAGATACATCTATATTTTCAACATATAAATTTATCATACATTTAAGTACATTTATTTATTTATTTTACTATATGATAAACATACTACTATTAAATTTATTTTATGTATATATGTAATACCTTGTATTTTACTCTTTTTCTTAAACTAACGAGATTTACTTATCATTGATTTTAAAGCAATTAAATAAACAAGTTTTCGTAATTATATTTTCCTAAATTGAGTTTAAGGACTATCTTCGGATAGGCTCTAAGAGATGCTTAATACCTTCACCTCGAGTAACCAAAACCCTTACTCAGAATCTCACTGGTTTCGCATCAAAACAGAGTTACATTTACATATAAAACGGTTTTCCTAATATTCTTCTTAAAATTTAGGTGGCGACTCTAAAACAATATTTTTCAAAAAATCAGAGTGGCAGCCATGTTATGTGGTGAACTGTTTCGGCTAGTTCGAAATAGATATGACAGTAGATATGTCTTGTAGGTTGGTCCTAGACTTAGTGATATTTTGAGGTCCAAGTTGAGTTCTACGGTTAGGGTCTACAGATTGTAGAAGGTTTCCATCGAAAGTTGGGTAATTTTAAGGTCCCAGTACTTGGTCTACAGTTGCCTAGTATAGACCGTACAAAGTTTTACGGTCCGTAGGTCACACGCCTAGACTAGTTCGACAGTTATTTTTTTAAAGATTTTTTGAGTTTTTTCCTAATTGTTTTAAGTCTATAGACTCTATACCATGTCGGTTTGGCTTCAACCCTAAGACCTACATAAAACTTTTAAGTGCTGAATCTACCCACTTTGAACCTATTCTCCTATTTCCCCAAAACTTAATCATATTCACTCTCCTAATTCCCTCTCAACCTAAGAAAGAAGAAGAAGCCAGGGTTCATTCCAAGGTCTGATCTTGGGCTTTCGGTAGCAAGGTATGTGGGTATTCACCCATGAAGTCCATTCCTCCCTAGGGTCCCCAATGTTTTCAATTCCTCAATCTCAAATTCAATTGATCAAATACGATGGCCTTTTAGCCACACTTCTACTATAGTAGAAAGTAGATAGAAAGACAGAATGTACAACTCTGTTTACGACTTTCCTGCACAACTTAACCAGACAAACATCGTTGTTCACCAGTCCTCCAAAAGTTGGAAGGATGTCACGCAAGAACATGGCCCACCTTGAATTACTAATGGTAGGAAAACAGAAGGCGTTCAAAGTTTTTTTATTGAAAAAACTATTAAGGAGACATATAACAAGGAAACTTATGGGAAACAGATAAAAGAGTTTATACATAGCTTTATACAGTTCAGACTGTTCAGGAATATACTGAGAACCTAATCCATAGAACACACAAATTAGCAAAGCAAAAACACAGCCACATATCAAATGGACACCATGCTTCTTCCAATATACATAACATTCATATTTTGCTTTACAAACATTACACTCCCTATCTCAAACTCACGACAGGCCATGGTGAAACTCCAGCGGCTGGCAGCTGAGGCCGAATCACAGGAACCCGCTTCACAACAGAAAATGCTTCATTAAGACGTGCAGCACGACTCATGAATTGAGACACCTTCTGCACACAATGAAGAAAATTAATTAAAGCAGCATATTTGACTGCGAGAAGAAATAGGCCCAAGGCAAAGAAAGAATCAGATTCATAGACAATGACAATGTTTCAGAGGTTTCAAGTCTACAATATTTGTACTGTCACTACTTTTCTTTCCTCAATAGTTTTACAATAGCACTCTATCCTTGCACTTCTTTCAAACCATATTTTGAAAAACGATTTTCTTGAGCCAAGGGTCTACCGGAAACAACTTCTCTACCCCAACAAAGATAGAGGTAAGATTTGTTTACACCACCCCACCCTTGTCAGACCCAACTTATGTGGGACTATACTGGGCATGCCAGTTGTAAGTCGATTGTAGTAATTCAAGCAAGAAAAAGTGAAATATAGAAATGACAAAAGGACAAAAGCTGAGAACATAAGAGTAATAAATTTAGAAGGGCAAGGTTAGTTTATCTTGGCTTACGGTTGAACTTACTCCAATACAGACTAAAAAATAAATTGACGCTGGCACGAAGGTGATTCAAACACAAACCTCACATAGATAATGAACCCTCTGGATCGCCTGAACAATGGACATGCTTATGCCAAGCAGATTCAAAACATTATTTCTATATGTATGGTCTTTGTTTTAATTATATGATTTACTAATCTACAAAATATAATTTTTCAACGAAGCCCCTTCACACCATGTTGGTCCGAACCTTCTGATTTGATAGATGAAGGTGGCTAAATCACATGCTAACATTGTACATATTTCTAACACCATCTTGGTATTTATTGATGAAATTTATGGATTTAGAAAAAGAATTTTTTTATGATTGAGACATTCTAGAATCTAGCTACATGGATATTGATAAACAACATTTATGTTGTCTTCATTATCTGATATCAGTGTAAAACAAGCTTTATCTTTCTAAAACTATTAATTTTGGCAGTAGCATATGCATCCATGGGGAACTATTTTTGCACTTTACTCTCTTGTTGAAACAACTACTTCAAAAGAATCTCCAATTTTGGTATTATCCAATTATGTGACCATTGCATGCTCTGAGAAGTAATTACAAGCGATGTCAGGGCTGAGCTAGAATAAACAAGTTAGGTTGCGACAACGCATTTTAAGCTGGCATTCACTTGTAAAAGAAGAAACAGAAATCCCGATTACCGAAATGATAAAAATTAACAAAAGTCTGAGGGTGTTATCAACCATTATACCATTGCTCTATAAAATCAACACTTCATCAGGAGCCAGATGTGATGCATAACTAGCCACATCCTATACCTTCAAGATGCATATTACTCTAGAACCAATATCCTAGATACAATTTGAACATGATGCAAGTGACAACCGAAAAAATCAAGAAAATGACAAAGTCTGACACCTTAATGGCCACAAAAAGTTGTTACAAATCAATTGCTCTTCAGATCACCATAATACATAGCTAACTTAAAATATCGCTCTTTTTGAACCACAATGCATAGCTAGCTAAAAAAAAGTTCTCAACAATGAAAATCTAAGTATAAGACATCCAATCAGAAAGATTTGGGGGTTGAAGAAAATATCATGGAAGTATGTTAGTATTTGAACTTAAACCTTGATGAAGATGAAATTAAAACCCAAACTGAAAAAGACAAAAACTAATTATGTTTTCCTCCGACTCTGTCTTGCATATAGACAAAGCAAACTGCTGTACAATATTGTTGTATTCACGAGTAGTTGAATAAAGAAAATGACCTTTTCAAAGATCTCTTTTATTTTATTTACCGATCTCTTGTGAAGAGGGTCATATAACTAGAATACCATAAAACCGATCTTCTTTACTCACTAAACTGCTAAAGAGTCGTGACACCTTGGGTTCCAGTTAGGAGTTTTAAACTCTCCCTCTTTCTACATTACCATCAAAATAGCTCTATGTATTTTTGTCAAAAAAATAAAACATTTCATTTATTTATTGGGATAAAGAGGATGAAGCAGCATCAATCCAAACCCACATTCAAGCTTCAAGGAAAAAAGAATGTCACTAACATAACGGTATTGAAATCTAACCTTATCATCGACGGTAACTTTGAGCTCCAAGCCCTTGGTCTTCTTCTTCATATTATACAATCTACGACCTAATATCACAAACCCCATCACAGCAGCAGCTACAGAGAAGGCCCACATAGGCCTAACCCTGAACACACAATACTTCAGAAGCTCCAATGGCACCTTCCACCACACCACACTACTCTTCTGCTCTCCAGCTTTACTAACTTCTACTCCAACAATTTCATCCCTCTTTTCACCTTCAACCGTCTCATTTTCCTCTTTCTCTTCTACACAAGACTCTGACATCTCTTCTACATCCCCAAACTTGACACCATCAAGTCCAACTCCATCAGAATCAGGCCAAAATTCCTTCCGAGTCTCACTACCTATATCATCAATTTCTTCAAAATCCACTTCCATTTTTGAGTTTTGCACCACACCCACATCGGCTTTACCCTCACTCTCCATCTCTTTGATTTCACCAAATCCCATTTGTAATTTTGAGTTTTCCACAACACCCACCTCGGTTGTACTCTCAAGGTCCCTTAATTTCACTTCATTTTCACCACCCATCTCATCAATTCCTCCAAGACCCAGTTGCCCTTTCGGGCTTTCTAGCATACCCACATCAATTACCCCCTCAAATTGATGATCATCAGACCAGGACTGACCCGAATTATCTGATTCCTTAGAGCCCTTTTCAACACCATAAGCATTAAAAGGAGTAGCCATGGAGAAGTAATTGGTTTGAATAATTGCCTCTGTTTCAACGAAAGTATCGTGGTTTTTGGCTGAGCTGAGATCAAGCTCGGAATCCGAAGATGAGTTTGGATGGAGCAACTCCCAGTCTTGAAGCTCCGTGGACTCGATATCCATGGTTGTTGATCAAAAGGGTGAAGGAAACCCTAAAACAGATATTAGGACGAAGAGAGGGTGGGGTTTTTTGAATGGCTTCAACTACCTTCTGGATTGGTGGGTTACCCACAACATGCAGTTGAGATTATTTTCACCTCCTAAAATAATTTATATAATCTTCTAGGAGTAAATTTTATGTTACCTAAGACCACAAATTGGACACATGATAAGTTAACCATATACACAAACTTTTATATGATTTTACCCTGAATTAATGGGTATTCTTTCATTGGAAAAGAGGCTTCTATATACGGAAAATATTTTAATTATTGTGATTTATGGTATTATTTATATAATTTTAAATAGTATATGTTATTTTAAATGTATCAATTTATGTGGTATTATTGGATTTTGAGAGTCTATCAAATTTTATATGTGGCTTTTACAAAATTTAAGCAGTGACTTATTTTACTTTTACGTTATTTTCAAATAATATAAGGTTTCTTTCTCTCCCTAATTTATGTTATGTTATTGAAATGAGGTAAAAAGTATTATAAGTAACAATAGTTATCAACTTAAAAATTTAAAAGACATATACAAATAGAAGTATTAAATAGTTCTCGAAATATTGTCAGTGTCACATAAATTCAATAGAGAGAATAACATAGATTATTTATATTCATGTAAAAAGTGCTATAAATTATAGTAATTAAAATCTTAAAATATTTAAAAGGCATAAAATTTGATATTCTTTCAAAATTTAATATGTGTAACATAGATTGGAACAAAGTAAGAAGCATGTATTATTTTAAATTATACAAAAAGTACTATAAGTCACAATAATTAACAACTTTAAAATCTACAAGACATGAAAAATTTATCTGTATCACATAAATTGGCACAAACAAAGTAACATATATTATTGAAAGTTAAATAAAAAAATATTATAAATTATAATAATTAGTAACTTTAAATATCAAAAAGTCATCCAAAAAAATTGATGAACTCTTCAAATTTTATGTGTGTCACATAAATTAAAAACAAAATATTAACATATGTTGGCCCCGCATATATATATATATATATATATATATATATATATATATATATACTAGTCTTACGGCACGTGCATTGCGTGTGAATCGTATATGGCGTTGTAAAATAGAATTAATATTACTAAATTATATTAAAGCTTTTTAGTAAATAATTATGATTGTACGAACATAGGACAAGTGTTTTTAAATTATTAATTCATATTGTCATAGATTTACTTGTATTTTGAGATTAAAATGACCGGATAACATTTCTTTAATAACATATTCATACTTGAAATTTAGTATGTGCATGACACTAATGAGGATTACCATAAGTATTTTAATATTTTATCTTTATATGTAACATATCTTTTACAAAATATTATTACTCAATTAATATTTGAGTAAGGCTATCATAGAGAGGTAATTTTACCAAAAAAGTGTACTGGGTTTTATCATATGATGGTTATATAAATACTTCAGTAGAATACTTCAATTTTAATATATGAATAACATCGCCTACATTTCATTTCATTAAAGGTGTGTTTGGTATGAAGGAAAATATTTTCCGAAAAATGTTTTTCAATTTTCTCATGTTTGGTTGGGTAAAATATTTTGAAAAATATTTTCCAAATTAACTCATTTTCCTCAAATTTAAGGAAAATGACACCCCTTCAAAAATCAAGGAAAACATTTTCCAAAACTTTCCTCCAACTTCAAATTAATTTCAAAATTTTATTTTCACCCCACCCCATCCCTACCCTCGACCCCTCCGTCAACCCCCATTTTTTCTTCTGCATACATATCATATAGTTGTTGTCTAATGAAAGTATCTAGTATCTTATAGAAGTTGTATCATGATATAAAATATTTAAATTTTTCAATAATAAAAATTAATAGATGAATAAAATTTAAAGTATTATTTATAGAATCATTAATTTGATTTAAGATCATTTTATGATCAATCACTATTTTCTTATCTATTTTTATAAAGCTAGTAAGGAGTGTATCTTGTGATATAAAGAAAAATTATAGGGAACAACACATAGCCAATGAAGAAAGAAGACGAAAATATATGTTCATGCTATATTCACTCTAGTGTTCCATTTGATTTAAATCTCTTGCCACCAACACTTTACTTTCTCCGTTCATTTTTACATACATATCTATTAAAAAATAATTACTATCATGGCTATGTTATCATATTATAAGTAAAAATGAAAATTTATTTTTTGAAATAGTGAATTTAACATCAAAACTAATTATTCAATGGACTACGTTGATACCCATTGTTTTAGCAAAATTAGGAAGAAACTCCTTCATTTGAGGGAAAAGAATAAAAAATAAAAAAAGAAGAAGAAATATCTTACTCAAATCATATGTCTTTTTTCATATCTATTTAATATTATTGTCTCTCCCATAACTTTTCATCACCGTTAACTCATGAAAATGGTAAGAAAAAATACGAGTGTAAATTGATGAATGATTTGCTACAATTTTTTCACCAATCTTTCTTATGAGGTACCTCGAATTTCGAACTTGATCAATTTTTGCAAATAACACTTGAGATTTTTTAAGAAGAAGAAGAGTAGAGAACTTAAAGAAATTGTAGTTTAAAAGTATGAGGAAACCCCTCTATTTATAGCTACCAAATAGTAGTATGAATAACTGTTAATTATGCCTTATCTGAAAAGTCACAACCTTTCGAAAAAGTCACTACTTTTCGAAAAAGTCACAACCGTTTGAAAAAGGCACAACTCATCAGAAAAGTCACAACCCTTCGGAAAAGTCAAAACTCATTGAAAAAGTCACAACCCTTTGGAAAGTCACAACTCATTGAAAAAGTCACAATCCTTTAATTTGAAAAGGTATCTACTTTCAATATAATAAAATTAAAAAATAAAATAAATTGAGTATTTCTAATTTGGGGTATTATAGTAATTCAACATTTATGTTTGGGAGTTTATGCTTATATATATATATGAATTAGATAGAATTATAATGATCATAACAAACTATTTAGATAAAAAAATCTTTTCTTTGATAAATCAAACAATTTTTTAATTAAATTTTAAAATTAATAAGGTTACTAAAAAGTCTAGTGGCCTTATCACCCCTAATTTACTAATTCCAACAAAAACAAATATGTATTACATGCAAGGAATGGAAAAAAGACATAAATCAAGCATTGCGGTATTCAATGGTAAATTTCATTTTTAATGATAAATTGATATTTTCTTTTTTCTTTTCTACTATAGTAGAGAAGAAATGTGGGTGAAAAATGTGGTATCAATATGTCAGATTTTTATCTTTGAAGTTCAATTTGACGATGCGACCGACTATCACTCCTCATTCTCATTCGCCATTGTAAATGGTGAAGTAAGGTATCATATTTCTCATCCAATCAACGACACCTGCCCTTTGCTTCTATGATGATTACCAGAGGCGGAGCTAGGATAAAGAGTTTGGGGGTTCTAAATTTCCTTTACATATATATTTAATTAATTTTCTAGTACAAATACAAGGTCTACAGAAAAGTTACTAGGTTCGTCTGAAACCATGAACCCCCACCTAGTTCCGCCTCTGATGATTACCATCCATTTTCTAGCTGAGGCAAGTCTTCTATGAGTATTACCATCGATTTCTAGCTGGTAAGTTTTCTTATACGTAAAAATGAATTTGTTGGTCAATTTTACGTGGAGTAATTGCGTTAATTTTTCGGATTTTGTCTCTTCTCTCCACTAATTGCTTTGCTAATTCTGTATTCAAGTTATATGTATTATATTATCTTTTGTTTGTGCAGTATAAATTTTTGACAATTAGACATTATGATTAACGTAGTTTCAATCAATATTCGGTAGAATCATTTCTAGTTGTTAGTTAGAGATTTCAGAAACTCATATTTCTATTCAAGTTGCTCGAGTTTTCTCTACTCTCCTTTTACTTCTCTCGATGCTAATTGTGTATCTCAAATAATGACAACTTCTCCACATATATCCCTCAATTAGGAGACTATGGAATTGAAACTATCATTTGTGGGAATTGCTAACTTTTACTTTTGATGATGTCACGACTCAGATAGTAGTAATTGGCACCCACACTAACTCTTCGGTGGGAGAACCACTACTACAACCAAACCCAAGCAACTAAACCAAAACTAATGCATTTAAGTTACAGAAGTAAGTTAAATACTAAGGAATTAAATAGGGAGTTCCCATAAACTCCAACAAAAGTCCAACAACGAACTAACAATGCGGAAGAAATAACCTAGAACCTGAAAGTCAATGTACCAAAACATCTAACAATGAACCAACTCTAAACAAGAAGGGATACAACCCTAACTAATGAACTAACCAACTAACTAGAACATAGTCTAAGTCCGGAAATGGTGGACATAGACGAAAGAGAATCCATGGCAGCCTGGAAGAATTGGCTCACCCTTCAATTTGAACAATCACTAATCTCCTAAGCGAGATCTGTCAGTAGCCGCTTGAAGATGCCCTGTACTCAACAAAATAAGAGCAAGTGTAGTATCAATACACAACCATAGTGTACTGGTAGGATCACATGACTATCCCACTAAGTACAACATAAGCAAGTCAAGACAACAGTATAATCACATGCATATATATCAACATATACAATATTATCAATATTTACGAGCAACAAACAACTTCACATTTTATATCAAATCATTGGTCCTCTCATGGAACCCAAACCCAAACCCAAACAGTTAGCACACTGGAACGTGGTATCCGATCCCATAATTATGCCGGAATGTGGCAACCGATCCCATAGTTATGCCGGAACGTGGCAATCGATCCAAGTTAGTTATGCCGGAACGTGGCAACCGATCCATTCAATACACCACAATTACAATCACAATCACAAGTATATCATCAAGATCATACAATTAAGTCATGATTTCATGGCAATCATCATTCATCTATCTCATTTACAACAAGTGTGATTAACATTGCAACATTCATACATATACAAGTATCATAATGAAGCAAGAACAAACATACATCACACAATCATAGAATCACAACCATCACTTACCTTGAAACTTTGAAATCCTAAGAAACTTGATCCTTCCCTTTTCGAATTTGTTCAGCTTGTTCTTGGTCTACAAACAATCAATATAATACGAGAATCAATAAATAATCACTAATTACCCTAATTACTAACAATTCTATGAACCCTAGATCAAACCCATGATCCCAATTATCCAATTTAGGGTTGTTTCCACCATAGAATCTATAACAAAACCTCCCCCCATCAATATTCACCCATTCTATTAAGTTCTACGGATCGAAAAACGGATTCGGGGAGTAAGAAGCTTACCTTTTAGCCTCAAGAATGGCAAAAAACAAGTAGGAGTCACCTGGGGTTCGTTCCTTAGCTCTAAAAGTTGAAATGTGCATAATGAGGTCGTTTAGGGGCTTACTAACGACTTTAATTCGCGTCGAGTCCGCCACAACGGCCGTCACCCCGCTGTAGCGGCAAAAAGCAGCGCCAATGCGGGTTACGTTAAACAGAAAGCTAATTCAAGAATTCCAAAATTCCCATTTCACAACACACCTCTAACCAACAACGCTCAGAAAATACCCTTTATGCCAAGATCGATTCCGGGAGTTCTACTCACCTGAATTCAATTTCGTAAAGTCGTACGGATTCCTTAACGAGTTATCTAACTACTCGTGCAATAAAAATCATAATTGATTCACCCGATTGTTACCAGATTTCCCTACACCTTTAAGACTCCTATTTCATCCAAATCTGAACAAGGTTGGGAAAACCCAAATGCTACAAAATAGTTTTTCGTCCCCAAATTTTCCCCCGTTGGCATTTCTATAACGATGGGAACAGATTGCTACAATAGATACCAATTTACCCATCACTCGTCTCTGAGTGAAAAAACTTAGGAAAATAGGCTAAGGAAGGAATGAAGTAGTACCTGAATCGACGAACAATTGGGGATACTTGTCTCGCATGTACCTCTAGGTTTCCCAAGTAGCTTCCTCCACTGGACGATGCTTCCATTGAACTTTCACAAACTTAATCTCCTTGGTTCTTAACTTACGCACATCTCGATCAAGAATTGCAACCAGTTCCTCCTCATATTGGAGGTCTTTGTCTAGCACAATTGAGTCCCATTTAATGATATAATCCCCATCACCATGATATCTCTTCAACAGGGACACATGAAATACCGGATGAACACCCAATAGATTAGGAGGTAAAGTCAATCTATACGCTACTAGTCCTACACATTCAAGAACCTCAAAGGGACAAATGTATCACAGACTTAGTTTGCCCTTCTTGCCAAATCTCATCGCCCCTTTCATGGGTGATACCTTAAGAAGAACATTTTCACTGGTTTGAAACGCCGTGTCTCTTACCTTATGATCCGCATACTTCTTTTTTCTACTCGGGCTTCTAAAAGCTTAGCTTGAATGCCCCTCAGCTTATCTTGAACATTCTTCACTAAATCTACCCCCAAAGGTTTCATATCTCACGCCTCAAACCATCCTATTTGTGATCTACATCCCCTCCCATAGAGTGCCTCAAATGGTGCCATATCAATGCTGGAGTGATAACTATTATTATAGGATAACTCACACAAAGGTATGAATTTATCCCAATGCCCTTCAAAATCAAGCACACATGCCTTCAATATGTCTTCTAATACTTAAATAGTCTTGTTTGACTGCCCGTCTGTCTGTGGATGGAAGACTGTACTAAAAGTGAGTTGTGTCCCCAATTCATCATGTAATTTCCTCCAAAACTTGGATGTGAATTGGGTACCACGGTCTGAGATAATAGAGAGAGGCACCCCATGCAACCTCACTATCTCTTTCACAAAAACTTTAGCCAATTGTTCAGCATTATAATCTATTCTTACTGGAATAAAATGGGCTGACTTGGTCAATCTATCAACCACTATCCAAATAGAATTAAACTTCCCCAAAGTCTTGGGAAGACCAACCACAAAATCCATGGCTATTCTTTCCCACTTCCATTCCGAAATTGACATTCTTTGAAGTAACCCTGCCGGCCTTTGATGTTCATACTTCACTTGTTGACAATTTTGACACTTCACCACAAACTCCGCTATGTCTTTCTTTATGATCGGTCACCAATAAATTCGCTTCAAATCTCTATACATCTTGGTCACACCCGGATGAATAGAATATCGCAAACCATGAGACTCTGCCAACAATTTCTCAATTAAGTCATCTACTCTAGGCATACAAATTCTCCCTTTAAAATTGAGTACACCATCCGTATCAAGAGTGGTCTCTTGTGCCTGACCATTCACAATCTTCTTTCTAAGCTCCTCCAAATTCTCATCCTCAAATTGTTTAGCCTTGATCTCCTCAATGAATATGACCCTTACTTCAATACTAGCTAACACCCCACCTTTTTATGAGATGTCCAACTGCATGAACTTGGACTCTAAGGTCTGAATTTCCTTTGCCAAAGGTCACTTGGATGCACTCAAGCAAGCTAAACTACCCATACTAACCGTTTTTTGACTCAAAGCGTTTGCCACCACATTAGCCTTGCCCGGATGGTATTGAATGGTCACATCATAATCTTTAAGTAACTCCATCCACCTTCGATGTCTCAAATTCAGATCCTTTTGAGTGAACACATGCTACAAACTACGATGATCAGTAAACACTTCACACTTAACACCATAGAGGTAATGCCGCCAAATTTTAAGAGCAAACACTATCGCTGCTAACTCTAAATCATTTGTTGGATAATTCCTCTCATGCACCTTCAATTGACGCGAGTCATAAGCTATAACATTCTTATCCTGCATCAACACAACACCCAAACCAGAATGTGAAGCATCACAATAAACAATAAAATCCTTACCTTCAACTAGTAATGCTAGAATGGGCGCTGTGGTCAAAAGAGTTTTGAGCTTTTGGAAGCTCTCCTCACATTTTCAGTCCATTCAAATGGTATCTCCTTTTTGGTCAAGTTAGTCAAGTGAGTGGCAATGAAAGCAAAATTTTTCATGAATCGACGATAATAGCTAGCGAGCCCCACAAAACTCGTAACTTCCGTCACAGAGCTAGGCCTAACCCAATTCTTAGCCGCCTCAAACTTTTGGGGATCTACCATTACCCTTCTTTTGAAACTACATGCCCAAAAAATGCAACCGATTTCAATCAAAATTCACACTTAGAAAATTTAGCATATAACTTTTGCTTTCCAAGAACACCCAAAACACTACGAAGATGGTTGGCATGCTCTTCCTCACTTTTCGAATAGACCAAAATATCATCAATAAAGACTATGATGAAAGAATCAAGAAAGGGCTTGAACACCCCATTCATTAAACTCATAAAAGTTGCAGGCGCATTGGTCAAACCAAAAGACATAACCAAAAACTCATAGTCCCCATATCGAGTTCTAAATGCCATCTTGGGCACATCCTCAAGCCTTATTTTCAATTGATGGTAACCGAATCTTAGATCAATCTTAAGAGAAAACTGATGCACCTTGCAATTGGTCAAAAATATCATCTATTCGAGGCAAGGGATACTTATTTCGAATAGTGACCCTATTCAATTGCCGGTAATCTATACACATTCTTATACTACCATCATTTTTCTTAACAAACAAAACTGGAGCACCCCATGGGGAAGAATTAGGACGAATAAATCCCTTATCAAGAAGCTCTTGGATTTGAGCCTTAAGTTCTCTTAATTCTGTTAGAGCCATGCGATATGGAGGGATAGAAATGGGACGCATACCAAGCTCTAAATCAATGCAAAAATCTATATCTTTATTCGGAGGCATACCAGACAAATCATTAGGAAACACTTCACTAAATTCAAACACTACAGGAATAGACTCAATGGATGGAGCCTCAATCTCAACATCCCTAATATGAGCCAAATAAGCCAAACAACCCCGCTCTACCAGTTTACTAGCCCGAATTGAGGATATAATCTTAGCTTGCTTAGGCTTGTATACCCTTTCCCACTTTAATTTTTTCCTTTTCGAAATTTCTAGAGTTACAGACTTAGTATTACAATTAACCACAACATAATAGGGGGACAACCAAGTCATGCCTAAGATTATGTCAAAGTCAATCATATCCAAAATCACTAAATCAGCCCAAGTCTGAAATCCCATAAACAAAATAGGACAAGCACGATAGACATGGGTAACTATGACTGTCTCTCCAACTGGGGTGGAAACACGAATAGGGGCATCAAGAAAATCACAAATCATATAAAAATCTGAGGCAAATCTCACGGATACATATGAATAAGTAAAACCCGGATCAGATATCACATTAGCCATCCGATCACAGACAAGAATAGTACTTGTGATCACCGCGTCAGACGCCTCTGCCTCATTCTTGCCCGAAAAAGGCATAACGTTAAGCCCTATCATCTTGACGAACCACTTCCCTGCCTGGTTGCACATTACCTCTTGCTGCATTACCATTTCCTCTACCTCCACAGCCTCATTGATTACCTCCTCCCCACGTTGTGGATGTCCTCTACTATTATTACCATTCCCCGCAGGTACCACTGCTCTAGACTGCTGCTGCGCGGAATCTAACACACGTGGGTGGGGACAATCTCTCCTCATATGCCCATGCCTTAGCTTGACCGTCTCTCCTCACCCCCTCCACTTTCTTAACATAGTCTATCACCTCATTAAAGCTCCTCCCTGCAGAAGTCATACGAACATATAATACTTGCAACTCATAATTTAATTCCCTAATAAATAACCAGATTCTCTCTTCCTCAATAGTCACCAATTGAGTAGCATATCTAGGCAAAGCATGGAACTTGGCCTCATAAGAAGCCACAATCATACCACCTTGCTCCAAGGCCATGAACTCATCCTTCTTGCGATCCCTCAAAGTCCTAGGCACATACTTCTCTAGAAACAGAACATGAAATTGGGTCCAAGTAAGTGGAGGTAAAGTAGAAGATCTGCATTCCATATAAGCTGTCCACCACTACTTAGCCTCACCTTGAAGTTGAAAGGACACGAACTCAACCCCATGTTGATGGACAATTCTCAACTTATGAAGCCTCTCATAGCAATCTAAGATAAACTTATAAGCATCCTCACTCTCAGAACCAAGAAACACATGAGGCTTTAGCTTCAGAAACTTAGTCAAATTTCATGCTCATTACAAGTCATAACAGAACCCAACAAAGGAAGGAAGAAAACATCATTACCTCTAATCCCACCCACCTTGGGCGCAGTGCTAGCAACATGAGGATTAGTAGGAGCTTGAGTTGCTTGAACAGAAGGAAGCACTCCAGGACCAACTAACCTTTTCAAGAATGACATGATCTGTGGAGCTAACACTGGGTCTATGGGGGGAACATCGATAGTCTCAACCTGCATCTGTTCATCTTGTCCCACATCCTCAACTTTCTCAACATCAACATTCTATGATGCGCAGGAGCGTTCTCATCACAGGAGCATTCGCAATAGGAGCTCTATTTCCAACAGGCGTTACTCTTTCATGGCTTCTACCCCTAGCTCTTCCTCTACCCCTACCTCGACTGTGACCTCTAGATGCAGATTCCTCAACTGGAGCATTGCCGAAATCTACGGGCCTAACACCATTGAACCTAGTATTAACCATTTGCGAACAGAAGAGTGAAGGAGGTTATATACCAATTTGAATCGCCAAATACCAATTGGAATCAAGTCATAGCACGAAAGGAGACAAGAGAAAATAAAGAGATTTCCTAAAGTCCTATAGCCTCTCGAAGAAAAGTAAAGGCGTCCCTGTACCTTCCGACTCTACTAGACTCATTTTGGTACATCGAGATCAATGAACCTAGGATCTGATACCAACTTTTTCATGACCCAGACCGTCGTGATTGACACCCACACTAACTCTCCGGTGGGAGAACCACTACTATAACCAAACCCAAGAAACTAAACCAAAACTAAGGCATTTAAGTTCCGGAAGCAAGTTAAATACTAAGGAATTAAATAGGGAGTTCCCATAAACTCCAACAAAAGTCTAACAACGAACTAACAGTGCAGAAGAAATAACCTAGAACCTGAAAGTCAATGTACCAAAACATCTAACAATGAACCAACTCTAAACAAGAAGGAATACAACCCCAACTAATGAACTGATCAACTAACTAGAACATAGTCTAAGTCCGGAAATGGTGGACATAGACGGAAGAGAATCCATGGCAGCCTGGAAGAATTGGCTCACCTTTGAATTCAAACAATCACTGATCTCCTAAGCGAGGTCTGTCAGTAGCCGCTTGAAGATGCCCTGTACTCAACAAAATAAGAGCAAGTGCAGTATCAGTACACAACCACAATATATGGGTAGGATCACATGGCTATCCCACTAAGTGCAACATAAGCAAGTCAAGACAACATTATAATCACATGTATATATATAAACATATACAATATTATCATCATTTACGAGCAACGAACAACTTCACATTTTATATCAAATCATTGGTCCTCTCATGGAACCCGAACCCAAACCCAAACAGTTAGCATACCGAAACGTGGTATCTGATCCTATAATTATGCTAAAACGTGGCAACCGATCCCATAGTTATGCCAAAACGTGGCAACCGATCCTAGTTAGTTTTGCCGGAACGTGGCAACCGATCCATTTAACACACCACAATCACAATCAAAAGTATATCTTCAAGATCATACAATTAAGTCATGATTTCATGGCAATCATCATTCATCTATCTCATTTACAACAAGTGTGATCAACATTACAACATTCATACATATACAAGTATCATAATGAAGCAAGAACAAACAGACATCACACAATCATAGAATCACAACCATCACCTACCTCGAAATAAGCTTTGAAACCCTAAGAAACTTGACCCTTCCCTTTCCGAATTCATTTAGGTTGTTCTTGGACTACAAACAATCAATATACTGCGGGAATTAATAAACAATCACTAATTACCTAAAGTACTAATAATTCTATGAACCCTAGATCAAATCCATGATCCCAATTATTAGGGTTGTTTCCACCATATAATCTATAACAAAACCTCCCCTATCAATATTCACCCATTCTATTACGTTCTACGGATCGAAAAATGGATTGAGGAATGAAAAGCTTACCTTTAGCCTCAAGAATGGTGAAAAATGAGTAGGAGTCACTTGGGGTTCGTTCCTTAGCTCTAAAAGTTGAAAAGTGCATCATGAGGACGTTTAGGGATTTATTAATGACTTTAATTCGCGTCGAGCCGGCCACAGCGGCTGTTACCCCGCTGAAGCGGCCTCGCCAAAGCGGCAAAAAGTGGCACCAATGTGGGTTACGCATGACAAAGAGCTAATTCAAGAATTCCAAAATTCTCATTTCAAAACACACCACTAACCAACAACGTTCAGAAAATACCATTTACGCCAAGATTGATTCTGGGAATTCTACTCACTCGAATTCAATTCCGTAAAGTCGTACGGATTCCTTAACGAGTTATCTAACTACTAATGCAATCAAAATCATAATTGATTCACTTGATTGTTACCAGATTTTCTTACACCTTAAAGACTCCAATTTTGTTCAAATCTGGACAAGGTTGGGAAAACCCAAATACTACGAAAAAGTTTTCCGTCCCCAAATTTTCTGCCATTGGCATTTCTATAATAACAGGAATAGGTCGTTACAGATGATTATCCCTTTTTAAGGCTTTTGAACTTGTCTACTGTCATTTCTCAACACTGTATTCACCCATTTCTTCTCTTACAAATAGGTCGAGTGTGAACTTCTTGGGGTCTATTTTGGTTACTATTTTTTTTGTCTCACTCTACTGATGGATTATCGGTTGAGGTGAGACGCATATTGAATTTTTCTCAGATTGACTTGGTAGGAGAAACTTTTTTTTTATAATTCTAGGTTTTAAAAACTTTCTTCCTTTTGCTCGGGAAACATGGAGTATATATTTTTATAACATAAGAACCATATACCTCCTAATTGTTGGGTTATGAAGGTGATTAGGGCGTCATGCGGAAACTTACAATTGCAAATCATATGATTGATAAATAAGACGACAAAAACTTATACTAAAACCATAATATTATTATATGAAAACTAATATAAGAGAAAAGTATTAAAATTATTCAGAGATAAATCTCCCCATAAATTAAACTCTTAAACGACTATATTGTGGATTCTATTTTGTTATGCTATGAGAATAGAGATCTTCAATTTATAGATCTCCAAATTTTTCCTCTAAGGAAAGAATAAACCAAATATAGAAGAAAATTATATTTTTCTTTCAGAAAAAGTTCAAGCATTTATGGTAACACTTTGACTTTTCTTTAAAGAAAAAAATAAACTTCAAATAAGGAAAGAAAATCAGGGCAAAACCCTAACAAATCTCCCTTTTTGGCTGGATTTTTTTGACAAAACTTGATCCACCTTCTTCGCATACATGATAATCTTCATTCTTCACATAATCTTCATCACTGCTGCTTGCCATGGTTAAAAATAAAGTTTAAAATATCTGGGTTAAAAATGGTTTTAAATTATATTTTTTATTTTCAAAGATGCAGCAATAGGAATGTTGAAAATATGGTTAAAATCTCTTCTCTACATGTAGCTGAAAAAATCTTCATTATCATCAAATTTATTGCAAATTGATTTGAAACCGCGATGAACCTGTCTTCAACCCCGTTCAATTGGATCATTTAACCATGTGCTCTGATACCACTTGTTGGGTTATAAATGTGATTATGGCGTCATGCGGAAGCTTACAATTGTAAATCATATGGTTGATAAATAACACGACAAAAACTTATACTAAAATCATAATACTATTATATGAAAACTAATATAAGAGAAAAATATTAAACTATTGAGAGAATAAATCTCCCCATAAATTAAACTCTTAAACTACGACATTGTGGATTCTATTGTGTTATGCTATGAGAATATGAATCTTCAATTTGTAGATCTCCAAACTTTTCCTCTAAGGAAAGAATAAACCAACTATGGAAGAAAATTATATTTTCCTTTCAGAAAAAGTTCAAGTATTTATGCTAATACTTTGACTTTTCTTTAAAGAAAAAAATAAACTTCAAATAAGGAAAGAAAATCAGGGCAAAACCCTAACACTAATGCTGCATTTTACTTCAAATTGTTTACTATCATTGGGTGTATCATATACTTTATTAGGTTCGTCGCTTAAGCAACATGAAACAAGTATAAATTGTTCTCAGCCATGTGGTAAATCAATTGATTTAATTTGTTATAAACGTATTTATAAGCTATATCGATAATGTGCAAGGTCTTGATAGCTAAAAGAAAAACTCTTTCCTTACTACATGTCATATTTGATTCAAAAGAAAGCTTACATTTTGGACCTTTGGAAGATTTAGATATTGGTATTGTTAGCAACTTGAAGCAATAGTTTGCATAAGATATTTTTCTTCCTCTTTATTTGAGCCTTCAACATTTTGTCCTTTATATATTGAGGCTGTTGGATTTGTTTATTCTTTAAAATGGTGAAATTGAGTCTTTCAACAAAAAATATATATTTTTCTACCGTTAAATAGCTCCCACTTCGTTTATATATGCATCAGTTCATGTGTACTTCGAGCTATATTATTTCTGGATGATTCAACATAGTCTGTATTTTGCGTCAAATGATCTTTTCAAAAACTGAACTATAAATGTGAATGATTATACTGAGTAGTAGAGTTGCACTTCCTCAATTGAGGTGAGGAATGTATGATACCCAATATTCTGTTGTCAATGATAAAAATGCAGTCATTTTTTTCTTACGTTTTAGTATGGTAAAAAGTACTAAGATGTTTCTCACCTAAATATGTGCATTCATCTGTAAAGTTCCTTCATGAAAGCTTTTCCTTTTTTTTTATGACAACGTAATATGTAGTTGTTCCAGTGTAGCATCCCGCACGACACATAGGAGAGGTTACCGCACTAAGCAAGTTCCGAGCGACAAGTTTGAACAAGAAAGTACTTAAATGCCCTTTGTTTTTCCCTTCCTGATTTAGTTAGGATCAAGAATATGGATAGTTTATGTATCTTAAATATATAGTTAGTACCTATATTATACCTAGAAGGATGTTCCCATTGTTAGGATTATAGTGTAAGAAGAATTCCTTCCAACATAGTGATCTTTTGGGATTTGCTGCTAAACAAATTAAATATGATATTTTTTATTTTTCTCAAAAAACATTTATACCAGAAAATAATTTCTTGCTTGCTTGCAACTAATCTTCATAATAAGCAACAACAATAAATAGATAACAAAATAAGACTTGGGGGTAAATAAAAGAGATTATAGATGATATCGAGCTTAGTTTTAAGTAGATCAAGAAATTTGACATACTCGACTATCCTCCGTATGATCATCACTTCTTGAAATATGACAGAAATTTTAAGAACATGGGATCATAAAGTGCTTTTCACTTAAGGATTGAAAAATAGTGGCATTTGTTAGAGAAGACCCCCTACTCCTGAAGATTGTAGGTTCAAATCGTGACCTCCCCAAATCAATGGAGTTTCAATCACATGAGAAAGGGGTACTCATTATTTAAGTGCACATTATATTTTTGGTCAACTATCAATTAATAGTCTTAATTGTATCTTCCAATGAAATTATATCATTCCTAATTTTTCAAATACTAGCACATCACTTCATGTAGCAAAGCCTCTCAAATAATGTCAAAGGGAAGGAAATGAATTTTTAGAAAACTAAAAGGTGTAAATTCATAGTGCTCTCTTGCAGGTGCTAATTACTATCACAGATATTTCCACCTTTGGCAGCGTGTTACTATTCATTTACAACTTTTGGTTTCATAGAGAGAGATAACACATTCTAAGAAATTCTTTTTCTCTTTTCAGGAAAGCCTCTGAAGAATCTACAAAATAATTAGGAGGATATGATCTTCAACTAGCCTTTTTATCCTGACATAACAAGTAATGAATCAGATGAGGTCTAAGTCGAGCTTATTCTTTACTTTATTCCACATTAGAGAAAAGCTTTGAGGAATACTATGTGAGAATACATATGCTTAGAGGGAAAAATATAACACTAATACACAACACTGCAGAGAAGCAATGTTCATGCTCTGTTATTCTTCGATACCTCGTTAAGAATAACTACGGCCTCTGAAAAAGGCATTCTCATGAAAAACCCTCCACAAATTGCAACGACCACAGGCTTAGTCACATAATTTATCAATCTATAGAATATCTACCTCAAGTGCATATTTGTAAGGTAGTGTTTTGGGCACCGCTTAAGCTTTTTGTTAAACTTCCACCATGTGTCATGTAGTGTTTCACCTTGCAACTACTTGTGAGCACCTATCTCATTTTCAACTGTAATTCTTTTGCTTCTGGAAAAAATTGTCCAAATAGGCTTCTCTCAATTCCACTCAGTTAGTGATCAAATCATCAGGGAGTTCATTTAGACAATTTGTTGTGTCTCTAGTCAGAGACAATGGAAATAACCTTTAACATATAATTGTTTGGCTAACTCCAGGAACTTTAGTTGACTTACAAGTTCCTACAAAGTTTATCAGTTATTGATTAGCGTCCTCACCATCTGTTCCTCTAAATAATCCTTTCAGGTTCAATAACTAGATCATTTTGCTGGTGATGGTGAATTTTACTCTTAGATGCAATGGTGGAAGCATTATAGCTCTAGTTTCTCCAGCCCCATCCATGTTTGGATCATCGTCATCAATAACTACATGCACCTGTTGTTAACCTCCTCTCTTTGGGGCTAATGGTTGTTGCTGAAGGACCAACTCTTCCTCTTCTTCATCCTTAATTTCTACCCTGTTCGGGTCGTTTGCATTGTTCTTGGCACCCCTTGCTTATCCTAAGCATCGTGTTTCAGTCTCTGCCTCTATGCCTCAAGTTATTGAGCATTAACCAATCTTCCAACAGATTATGCAAGCTTAGGATCGTATGGAATTAAAGGTACTCCCTTACTTTAGGTATTTCACATACACTACTTAAGTTCCCTGGAGACGACATTGACAAGAAACAAGAAGTAAAATTAAGAAATACCTTACAAACTTAAATAATTGCTAGTAGAATATTTCTAAACTAAATTCCCCGGTAGTGGTACCAAAATTTAATACTCCCTCTGTCCCATTTTATATGTCACCTTTTTACTTTGCACTTGCATTAAGAAATGATGTAACTTTACCCTTCTACCCTTATTTAATGTTTTCTTAAGTCAACTTTATTAATAAATGACAAGATTAATTAACTATTCTATCAAGGCTATAATAGGCAAAATATGATAATTTATGCATAAATTTTATAAAATGACAAGTATTGTGGTCCAACTATTTATAGAAAGGGATGACATATAAAATAGGACGGAGGGAGCATGTCCAAACTTACACTTCAATTAAGAAATATAAATGATCGAAGTCAATTACAAAACTCAACAAGAGTTGAGGTCGATCCCACAGGAAATTACAAAAGAAATAAGTTTACTAGTTCTTATGTTCAGTTGTGGATGATATTCCAAGGAATAAAACTAAGAACGTAAAGTAAATTTGGTTTTGATTTATGTTCAAGTGACTGTACCTAGCATTCAGCGTAACAGTAACAGGTGATAGTTCCAGAGTTTGATTATCAATTAGAATAGACCAAGATTATGTTCCCCATAAAACTCGAACTATGATAAACGCTCAACTACACTTCATCCAATACTAAGTGTAGGCGGTCGCAATCTAGTATAAACCCAACAAAGGTTTGAAATATATTCACATTCATATCATTCAAATCACCCATTTGTCATTTTACCCATAGTGACTATCGTTGTCACTATCATGGTCACTCATTTTCTAAACGGGCTGCAATTCAGTCAACAACAACACAAAGCAATAATCCACTACAACTACAAATTTGCAAACTAATTTCTCAAATAGAATTCTCAACCACCATTCTCCGGCAGTGGTGCCATTCTTAATAACTCTCAAAGTGCTCTTCAAAACAAATTAAAAAAGTACGTAGTCATTGTCAATAAAAAATACCCAACTAAGAGTCGGGGTTGAATCTTACAGATAATTGTATATCATAGAAAATTCTATCATGAAATTTGGATTGCAAAATCATTCATTTATAATAGAAAAAAAGTGGGTTGAAGATTCAACCAATTTAGTTAAAGGATTTAGTTATCGACGGTCACATTTAAATAAGAATTTTGGATATTTTAAGAAGTAACAAGTGATTTAGGGTGTGGGAATTGGAAATCAATGTCACATAGAGGTAATTGTGTTGATATATAGTAATGAACATTCATGGATAGGATAGATAATCTTCAATGAAACTAATCTTCTTTCAATCTCATAGCATCATCTCATAGAATCTTCTTTCGGTCTCATCTATGTGTTATACTAAATAACCCAATACCTTACTCTATTTTTTTTTCCGATGCAGAAATAGGAAAAATAGACCTGACCCATAACCTCTATTTTCAAGCAAGCTACAGAGAAATATAATGGATGTCGAGAAATATAAGAAGAAACGTACTAGTAGAAAATTAAGAAAAATAAGAAGAAAATTAAACAAATTATATCCGGAATATAAACAACTCAATATCACAAAAACTGATAACGACAAATTAGAACA